>APFE030444399.1:0-85459 GCA_000404065.3 Pinus taeda | reverse complement strand
CTTCTCATAAAGGAAAACGAAAGTAACTTTAATCTATTTGTTTCTAAGATAGCTACCCGTCTTAGTGGGACTAGCAGCTCTGCATGGACACTAGATTTCCCGATAACAAAATGGCGACTCCACTGGGGAGCGAATAGAATGTTTGCTTGTCTATACTTGTTTGCTTTATAAACTTATAGATGGAGCCTGAAGTCAAGCCAGCTAGCCTTCGAGCTGCATTTATTATGCAAGTGTAAGGTAGATCAATGCTGATTCAGTCTATCTCCGGGTTTTGTTTATAAACTGAACAATCGATTTGCAAACATCCTAATTGCCCTGGTGGTGGCTCTAGTAACCTCAATAGGTCAACCCCTGTGATTTCTATTTACTGACTATCATTAGCTCGGCCTAAATCCCTGAACTAAGTTGCAAACTGTGACCAAGAACCAAGTTGAAGTCTCGTCCCTGGACCATCGCACCTTCTCTTGGGAATCTGGATGCATCGCACCTCCCATGTGCAGTAGGTGCACTGCATCGCACTTTCCCTGTGTTACAGGTGCGCTGATCAGACAAGACCTCTTCTAGTTCCAGATTTTGGTTTTTCGTTCACTCTCTTTAGCTTTATTCAGGAGTTTTGTTGTCTATGATCAGTATACCTCTGTGGAAACTCCCTTCCTTTCATTATTCTGCCTCCATCGTGCAAATAATTGTGAATGTTTTTATGTATTATGCATCATTTACAGTTCTCTTTTACAAAGAAGTAGCGTAATAAAACTGTCGTCTGTTGATTTGGAAGTGTCGCAAGTGCCGTTTTCAGTCAAAGAAAAGAATCATATTGTTCTTGATGGTCGATTATACTGTTACTCTTGTATTTGATTTGAATTAGTGGTTTTTCAAGTGTCAAAAGTAGTTTTCAATTCAAAATCGCAAAGTGTCATCATTATCTTCCTTTTGTATTTTGAAGAAAAATTGTTAGTATTGTCGCTTTGAAAAGATAATTCAGATTTGTACTTAACACTCTTCTTGTCATTCACACATTAAGAAGGCTGAAAACAAATACATGCATGTGCATTTGCATTTAGACTGCTTGTCGATTTTGATTTAGGACAGTGCATCTAGTGTGTGCTCTCTACTCTATGTTGAAAGAATCCCGCTTCTCTTTCCTTAGTAGCTACGATTTTCATTACAAAAAGAAGATCAAACGATTGTTTATCATCTTAGATTGCATTTTAGGAATTGTATATCTACATCACGTGGTGAACCTAAAAGGAAAACTTCTTAAGGAAGATCAACTGTAAAATAAATTCAATGAACATAAAAATGCTTTGGAACCTAATGCACAACATTTAGAAGTCTAGGCTAGAGACGTATTCCAGCGTCGTAAAGCCTGGTAACTATCACTTTCACTATAGGTTGGGTGATTCCTCCTCTTTGAGACGACAAGTGCCAGTACGGACTTGTGCTCCCACGTACGGTCGAGTATATATTGGGAGACCACAATAGGCTATATCCTTTATCCTTGGGAAGCCGTGTCTGCCGCCCTATCGATTGCAATGAACTGAACACAGCATTCGGGAAGATTGATTGTCGTACCGTAAAAATTCTTCTGCAGTTTTGTGATTGGTTTGGTAATCCCTCTCTCTAGATTTCCAGAGTAGTCTCTTTCATTCCTTTTCAGACTCCTTAAAGGAAAAGGTCCATATGAGCACTTGTCACTTCAGGCTCATTAAAAATTGAAGGCGACTAGAGTCATCTTTAGCTTTTTCTCGACTCAAAATTGAAAAAGCAAGTTGTGTCAAAGCGTCTAAAATTTATTTTAATCGGAATAACGTCACTGTTCCCTCTTTTGTCTTAGGTTGAGAGAATGGAGTCCACCAACCAAGGATTTCCCCTTGGAGGAAATCCTAATCCTTTCTCCTCTTGGGGAGATGTTGGTGCACCTCATATGGCCACATTGTCCCTCCCAGGACTCACAATTGGTTTTCCAATATGGCTCTTCTCGACTTCTGTCGTTCAAACCACCGCACTTCCTGAGCAATCAAGTCAACAACTAGATGATACTAGAGTTACCCCCCAACCTTCTGCTTCGTTTGTCTCCCCCTCCCCTCCTTCCTCTTTGCTTGGTGAAGTTGGTAAAGCTAAAAACCAAGTAACTGAGAAGAAGAAGAAAGGGAAGGAGAAGGAGAAGAAGAAGAAGGACCCAAGGGCAAAGAGGGGCAACCATGCATCATCTAGCGAAAATCCACACAGTGCACCGTCCAAACCCAAATCTCCATGTGTCATTTGCAAAGGAGACCACTATCATTGAGATTGTCCTTGCATCCCTCGGATCTTAAGGGACTAGTCTCCTCGTTTGCACAATCCGGTGTCGTCAACCTCTCATGATCACGTTGAGAGTACACCGTCAACTAGTGAAAGCGAAGCCTCTAAACAGAAAGGAAAATGAAAATTTCCTTGCAAGCTGTGTGAAGGCAACCATGTCGTCCGTCGTTGTCCCTTCTTGGACAAAGCTAAAAGATTTTTGGATAACCATCCTGCTTCATCGCTACGGCTTCCTTCTAGGTACAAAAAACTCTTGCCGAGTCCATCACTAGTTGAAAATCTGACTGACACAACTTTGTCATCAGTCGAAGCACCTATCATTGAAGATAAACCCTTTGAATCCATACCAAACGAAAGTCAAAAGGTCGAGATGGCAGTCGACCCAGTCTTGTCTTCAGAAGGTCCATCTTCAGATGATACAGTCACAGAAAAGAATGAGAACGACACCGTTCAAATTATTTTCATAAACACAGACTCCAATGAACATGGGGGCAATCTACCCATTCCTTTACCGTAGGAAGGAAGTTCATCAGAGTCGTATCCAACCGTTTATTCGGTCCCACCTCCGAGCAACCTAGTCGTTTCCTTCGATTGGAATCTACTAGGCAGACCCCGTTTACCATCTAATGTACCATTCCGAATCATTGTACAAGCTTACAGGATGGTGATGGTCGGTACTATCATAGATGAGGGGGATTCTGTGAGTATCCTTTCCTCAACTGCTTGGAAAGTGCTTGGTTCGCCATCGCTTATGCCTGAGATGCGAAATCTGACAGGATTTGATAAAGGAACCAGTCGACCATTAGGGATCCTTCCAAATGTGCCCATAACTTTGAGAGGGAAAACCGTGTACATGAACATAATGGTAGTCCAAGGGCCTTTAGATTACAATCTACTTCTTGGGCGTGACTATATTTATTGCATGGGAGCCATTGTCTCCTCACTCTTTCGAGTAATGTGTTTTTCGCATGAAAGCAGAGTGGTCCAACTCGTAGACCATCTTTCATTCCCCGGCTCACACATAGCTAATAGTCAAATTCCATCCCTAAATGGTCTATTCATGCAAGGAATGTCTCATCAATCCCGAGTCCGTCCACCTGAAGAACGCGAGTAATTTGGGAAGTCGTGACTGAAACCAAGGGGGCATGCACCCTAGTCTGCTTTGGCAGGAAAACTCTAGGTATAAAGTAGGTTTCCGTGAAGGATATATCACTGGTCCGACCCCCCATCCATACAGGAAGATGGGGTTAGACCAGAATAAGATACCTCCGTTAGAAGGTAGGCCTTTCCCAATGGAACAAATGTTTTGTCTGCAAATTGAAGGGTAACCTAGAAAAGGTAGGCCTTTCTCGATAGAACAAATGTTTTGTCTGCAAATTGAAGGGTAACCTTGAAACTCTACTTCGCTATTTGCGCAAGTGAAAAGTGACCTCTATAGTTCCGCTAACTTCAACTACTTAAGTTGGGTGAGTGGTCGAATCAATCATTCGCTGTCACAGGGGCCAAATGGCACCGGCAAAGGAGAGGAAAAATTTTCCTACCCGACCTTAGTAGTTAACTAACCCCTAGGACAGTAGTTGGTCGTTCCTAGCCTACATGCGAGAGGCAGTGGAGCAAAGTTTCGAATGGTACAAGATCCTTAAAAATTGAACCTATTGATGAGACATCCTTATTATATGATTGGAACGAGTAGTTTTTTATGCGAAGTTCAAGCTCGTTAACAATTAAATCTAAGTAATGAGCAAATGTTCCCCCAGAGTTTAAGCTCATTAAAAAATGAACCAATCGCCGGTAAATAACCACTACGAATGCATTATCATCATCTTTTTGAGCCCTGGTCGTGTTCTTACCATCACCTCCACTCTGTTTTAGCCGATCATGCGCCTCCATTTGATTGTTTACCCATTTTGAGGAACAGCTGCGAAGAGTGATTCTGTCAGCCATCCTTGTGACACTGTCATGATTGGAAAATTCCAAATCTTACCTGGAATTAGCAGCTACCCAAAAATATCACTCGTTCCTCGAAAAACGAGTCTACTTTAAGCTCTTTTCATCTCACTCGCAAAATATGAAAAGACTGCCGAGCAGTTGGCCTCTCCAACTCATTAAAGCTATTGGGAGCGCTATCCCTCTAGATTTTAATCTTTTTGGACCTGAGGGATTATTACACAAAAAGATTGAGCGCTTGTCTTGTTTGGCTCGTTAAAACGATCGAAAATTCATCCCTTTCGTATTATTTTATACTTTTTCGAACTTAAGGGATTGCATGATGAAAAAGGATTACTGGAGTTTTCTTTCTGTCCCTTTTCAGACTCTCTAAAATTGAAAAAGGACCGAGTTGTCTTTGTCGTTAAACTCGTTAAAACCAATAGCAACAAACTTTTCCATGCAGAAAAGAACGAGTTTCACTGTCGCTAGGCTCGTTAAAACATAGCGACGGGAAAATTATAGAACAAGCATGTGTTATCCTCCTCAAGCTTGACAAAAATAAAGAGGTACTGGTCAGCAATGACTGGGGAAAACTAGGAAGAAAACTTGAAGAAAATTTATTGGTATCAAGTCGCTCGTGAACATGATACTTTCACTCCATCACCATGATTGATTCGGGTTGGATTATTCTGTTCACTGGTCATATTACCATTGATCCACTGTACCATCCATATTTGGGGTTAACGCTACCAATCCATTCCAGTTTTGCCGACATGTTCAAGAGAAGTCGATAAGAGAATTCACCAACCCAGCTTGTGTCTCATCCACTGCAATACCTTCACATTTCATTCTTTCATGACCACCACCCTGAACCCTGTATCATCAGATCATTTTCACTTCCACAAAAATCGTTTTCTCTGTTCCGTGTCGTAGATGTGGGATTCATTAAGGCCCTCCTATGACGGGTCACTTCTTGTCGACATCAGCTCATTATCCAAGAAGTCGACCTAGGAACAACCCTTCCAGTACTTTGAAGCTTGCATGCCTCAATGGCAAGTTTCTCACTTTCGGCGACATGTTTACATCAATGGCCTTCGACAGAGAGATTTTGCGTGGTGTTCGACGCCAAGTCCCATTTTCACACCACACGAATTTTACTGTAGTACCTTGAGGATCATCATCATTATCGGTGATTCCTCTCGCGCCTATTAACGACTTGCATCATTGGCTGGTAATCAGGCGATGTCTTTCCATGTTTGACTCCATAACATTTTTCACATGGATCGACTTGTACTCTGGGCAAATATTGGGCGAGTTTGAAGACCCCGGATCTAGTTTCATCCATCCAGGCTGCGATATTTTCAGGAAAATAAAGATATCAAATGTACATCATTACTGCACAGATGATCATCCGACTCCAAGGATGATGACTCTACCAGAATCATGAGTCTGCTGCACAGACGATTGTCTGTCCTATGTACATGAAAATGAATTTATAAAGCTGAGCATGGGAATACCCACCTCAGCTAGATCATGAAAATGTTATGAAGATAATGTATTGTATTGTATCTTATTACAAGTCGCCTACCGGTTCGAAAAACCTCGGATCCTCTGATAAAGCATTTCACCCGACATCAAAAGATTAACGACCTCACGCTTTAGGGGGCAACTGTTATAGACATTTTTGGGCACAGCAGCCCCAATCATATATGTCCATAAACCATGGGCTTCTAAGTCCCTAAAAGTGTTGTTTCATGCCCTAAAGGAACAAGGTCAGCTGATTACATCATCTCCCGGAAGTTCTCCACAGAAAACTGCTCAGAACTCGTCAAAACTGGCCCATACAGGTTGCTCAGTGCTAAGGGTGTGATGCATCTCACCTGCCCAGTGCAAAAAGTGTGATGCATACTGGAAATCCCTTCTGTAGGGTGCGATGGGCGAGAATGGACAAATGGCAGAGACAATTTGTGAGGTGGATGATCATGGAATCTTCCAAAAACTTCTTCTATGACACTTGCCTCTCTGAATTCACCAGGGATGAGTAAGAGATCATCAATCTCCAAGTGGAATCAAGGATTACCAGAGAGAAGACACTAATCAAAATCCCAGAAGCTCAATCACTCCCCTGCAATCATCTATATATGGATCCCTCATCCCAGAGATCCAGAGGTTGGAATTTTGTATCTTGTAAGGAAGTGTTGTTGGTTTCCTGGTGGAACATCATAGTGTTGGGTGATCTAAGATTTACACGAGGTGAAGAAGGGCTTTCATGCTGGGAGGATGACGCTGGGTCAGATCAATGGGTTGTAATCCTTTCTTCTAACCTTTACATCAATAAATATATTCAAGTTTTCCTCCACATTCTTGTATGTTTGATAATATATGTGCATTTGTGTGGTCAATATATATCTGGACCTATATTGTTTATGATTGTAGATCTTTGCACTTTGAAGGTATTATGCTGCTTTGACTTTACAGGTACTCTTTGAAGCAGAGTGATCAAGGGAAGAGTGGCAAACATCTGTTAGTGAGGAGAAGGAGCAAGCGAGGAACCGAGCGAAAGATCGAGGTTGGTATGCTTTGCTCCTCTCCTATCTACTTCTCATAAAGGAAAACGAAAGTAACTTTAATTTGTTTGTTTCTAAGATAGCTACTTGTCTTAGTGGGACTAGCAGCTCTGCATGGACACTAGATTTCCCGATAACACCAGCCCAGTCTGAATTTGTAAATCATGTCAATCTAACATCAGAGGAATCAGTGTAAATAATATTGTATTCTACAGTACCTTGTAGATACCTCAAAACACTTTTCACTTCATTCCAATGAATTTCAAGTGGCTTGGACATGTATTGACTTAGCACACTAACTGCATAAGCCAAATATGGTCTAGTAGTGGTCAGGTAGATTAGGCCCCCAACCAGCTATCTATAAAGTGTCGCATGTGCCTCTTTAGAGCCATCCTCACTTTGTAGTTTCATGTTCTTCTCAGGGAAAATTTTAAGAACCCCCCTAAATTTATATGTATAATAAATGGGCGAATCTCCATGGTATATAGGAAAAATGGAAGGCGATTTTACCAATAATATAATATGTATATATAATTTTTTGGTGAATCTCTCACTAGGCATGGCAAATATTTTACTCAATTATAAAATCTTGTAAGATCTTGGTATTACCATGGGTCAATACCATGGGTTATCATAAACATGGAGCTTAAAAATTACTATTAGTAATTTATAAAAATTAATAAAAGTAATAGTTGATTTTTATTTTATTTTTTATTTTAACCAAGCTAAAATGTTTAACATACATTAAATTACAACATCCATTTTTACTCTTGAGCCACCCAGCTGCGAGAGGGATCAAATATTTTTTCACTCTATGCTAGTTTGCATATCACGATATTTGATACCTCTTGCGGATTAGTAGATCCAGAGTAAAGATGGATCTATGCTGGTTTAATTCCCCCATTTAAATAGGCTACATTCCAGGTGAATACCATGGGTTAATACCATCTGCCATTTTGGTGAATACCATGGGTCAATACCATGTGCCATTTTTATTTTTATTAATACTAATATTAGGGTTAATAATGTTTTTTTGCATGGTGTTAATAACAGGTATTTGTCCCATAGTATTTTGCCCATAGGTTTCACCTAAATATAATGCATTTTTTGAGTGTGGTGACTTATGGAGTAAATATAAAAAAATGTTTTATTTGTTTACCATACCTCTCGTTTATTTATATTTTTATTAATTTACCATACCTCTTTTACAAATATGGTATTTGGCCCATAGGATTCACTTAAATAAAACCTCTTTTTTAAGCCTTCATAAATAGAACAAGGGTTATGGACTAAATATAAAAAGAGGTTTTATTTATTTACCATACGTCTAGTTTATTTATATTTTTATTTATTTACCATACCTTTTGAGTAAGTATAAAAAGACTTTTTATTTATTTACCATACCTCCACTATACTTATATTTTTATTTGTTTACACCCTTGCATGTATATAAGGTGACTTATGGAGTAAATATAAAAAATGTTTTATTTATTTACCATAACTCTCATTTATGTATATTTTTATTAATTTACCATACCTCTTTTATAAATATGGTATTTGGGCCTTTGGCCCATAGGATTCACTTAAATAAAACCTATTTTTGAAAATGGGTGAATGGATTCACTTAAATAAAACCTATTCTTGAAAATGGGCGAATGGAAAGTTGTAACTCCTAATTTCAAGGGATAACTTTACCTTTCTTACCCTCTCCCTTAAAATAAGGTGGGTTATTTGAGGTGATTTGTAAAAATGTACTATGATACAAAATATTCGCAGACTAAAAATTTAAAACCCCTTAATTTCGCCAAAGGGTGAACATTCGCCCCTAAAATCACCCCTAGCTACCTTCCTTAGGGATAAGCTCTCTTTTCCACCTTTGATGGGGACTCCTTCTCCTATTTAAACACTCACCTTTTCTATGATCAACTAGTTGGTAAATTCTTGGATTGAGTAGTGTTGTTAGTGCCTTTGAGTTTGATAGGTAGCTGGTGTGAGTGTGACAAGTGTGAGTGTTGATAGCTTGTGGAAGGTTGTGAGCTGCCCTTGATATTATGTAAAACTTATGAGTGAGAGAGAGACTTTGTATGTTGGGAGATCCATCTTCAAAGAGTGAATGCTCGAAGAACATGCTGGCTGGATTCCCCTGAGAAGGCTTGCAACGTTAAGACTTTGGTTGTAAGCTTGCTCTTATTTCATTATTATTACAATCAATGATGTTTTCCTATGTATTGTATGTAATTTACTTGATATCTCATGACTTCTTGACTTCGTGAGTAAATAGATCATTGTTGTTTTCTGGTTACGTGCTTTGTTGTATTTCCTTTGCATTGTTTCAGGTTGATCACTCATTGAGGAGAAGGAAGCAAAAGTTGGAGCAGCGCAATGGAACTCCATCGACCACCAATTGAGGTAGGCCTCCAACTACGACTGTTTAAGGAAAGTTATTGTTGATCTATCCTTGTTTGTGACTAGACCCACTCTAGGGCTAGAGGGGTTGCCTTCGTCCATAGAGGGAACACTTTCTTGCATCACACTCTCTAATGCTGAAGATTGACCCTTTTTGACTATGTTCCTGCATCGTCACTAGTAAACCCTTAAAATATGCAATGATTCCCTATCATGCACTATATCATTGTGATGTCGTCACCAGTCCCCAGTTCATGACCCGCGATGATCTAGATTTGGTAAATTAGTTCAAATAGTCGGCCTTCTGAATGTTTCTAGAGCTGATTGTTGGGTCAGTTTGGGTTGCCTTTCTGCGTTTAGGATGGTGGTTCAGCCTCTTGTGCAACCTCCCTTGAGGATAAGATCCCTCTCCCTCATTTCATGGACGCTCCTCCTCCTATAAAAGCACTCACCATTGCTATGACCAGCTATTTAGGAGTTCTTTTGGTTGGGAAATGCTGATAGTGCTTTTGAGTTTGATAGATAGCTTTGGTGTGAGTGTGACAAGTGTGGGATTGTTAATAGTTTGCTAGAGGTTGAGAAGTGCCCTTAACTTTGTATTAAAGCTTGTAAGTGAGGGAGAGATATTGTTTTTTTGGGAGACCCATCCTTGAAGAGTGATTGCTTGAAGAAGCATACTGGTTGGACCCTTTGAGAAGGCTTGAGAAATCAAGACTTGGTTGTAAGATTTGCTCTTGATTCATTATTAATACAATCAATGATGATTTCATATGTCTTGTATGTAATTTACTTGATAGCTCACGATTTCTTGACTTTATGAGTAAATATATCATTGTTGTTTCCCGGTCACACGTTTTTTCATTGGCTTGTGGTGTTCCCGGTTGATTTCTCATTAAGGAGAAGGAAACGGAAGCTAGAGTAGTGCAACAGAACTTCATCAACCACCGGTTTTAGGTAGGCCTCCAACAAGGACTGTTTAAGGGAATCAATTGTTGTTTTGTCTTTGTTGTGACTAGACGCACTCTAGGGCTAGAGGGGTTGCCTCTGTCTGCAGAGGGAACACTTTCCTACTTCACAAATAGGACTTGGCTATGTCAGAAAGGAAGTTGGGGAATGTGCCATGACAGTTAGAGAACCACCTACAACAAATGATGAGAAGCCCTCATCAGTTCTTTCCAAATTGAAACAGGAGGTAAAAGATGTTGACTTCCTTTCAGTTTTGTCTCCACATAGTATGATTTCTATTGGATATTTGGAGATCCCAATTATAGGGACAAACATGAGTCTCCTTACCAAGACGAGGCATGAGGAGGAAAAAGAACTTGGTGTTAATAACCAAGGCATAACTCAACCTTTGGAGGTTGTGCGTGAACATCAATTTGCGGGTTTGAGATACAGTAAAGGAGAATGCTCGAAGGTGTCAGATTCGTCCAAGACATCATCAAAATCGTCGAGGAAAGAGAACGATGGGAACACATCCCCATCATACCATGGCAGTGCCAATTGCAGGGAAAGAGTTGCGGCAAGCTCTCATCACCGTAATGACACTAGAGATGACAACTAAAAGTATAACCAGTTTCGATATTCAAATGGTCATTTTGATTATAATCATGTTATTGATGATGAATGTAAAACATGCATCAAAATACATGTACCTTTTGTGTATTACATAACCATATAGTTTCTAAGTGTTGGAAAAGAATGGAAACACACAAAAGTATGAGGCGTGAAAGACCCTCTCAACAGTAGGTAAAGAAACATGTTAAGCAGATCTAGAGGAAGAAAACCTATTGCAGTCATTGTGACAGAAGTGGCCATCAAAGAGCCACTTGTTGGAGGCTCCATCCAGAGTAGCACCTTAAAAACAAAGTGTCAATGCATGAACCAGATGAAACACTTGTTCGAGAAGAAAGGCCATAAGGAAGTGATATATTCAGCTTGATAAGTGAAAAATGGTTTCTAGATATGTTAGCATTTCTTGGTCGTACTTTTTTAAATCATTTGTTTCATTTTAAAATGTAAAAGTGATGATGTATTTTCCATCACTTTTTCAGTAGCAATGATGTCTAGTCTTATTTTGTGTTGCATGATAAACTGTGAAAATGATGTTGTGTTTTCATAACTTGTCAAAACAATAATGTTTTTCCTTATGTTTGTAAATCATGTGTTGGATTGATGATGAGTTTTCCATCACTCGTTAAAGCAACAATATTATGTTGGTCTTGTTTTCGTAG
Organism: Pinus taeda; assembly: GCA_000404065.3. Classification (NCBI taxonomy): domain Eukaryota; kingdom Viridiplantae; phylum Streptophyta; class Pinopsida; order Pinales; family Pinaceae; genus Pinus; species Pinus taeda. The sequence goes on along the minus strand of APFE030444399.1, from coordinate 74,022 downwards.
CTGGGGTGTTGCATCCATCTTATTATAAATTTTATCACCGAGTATGTGTTATAAACTCGTGGAAAGTGTGGGATGCTTAGGTCATTAGTTGGTCATGAAAGTCAAGCATGTAATTTGTGAAACAATGTACTACAGGTTGTAGAAGTAGCAGGTGTCGACTCATCGCTTAAGGCTCTAAAGAACAAAGGTGAAGGAGATGGACGGGAGACCTTTCAGGACACTTGTGATGCAGATAAGTTATAGAGAAGTTGTAGAATATTTCTCATGCTTTTGGAGGACCAAAAGCTCCTCAATGGGGAGGATTGATCCAGGTGGCTTTAGTGACACACAGAGGATAAAGAGGGCTTATGGAAGCTTAAAAACCAAAGTGATCATAATGATTTCACACTAGGACCAAAGCGTAGATCTCGTCGTCTTGATCACAGCAGTGTGAACGGATCGTCAAACCAAGTCCGTATGCGAAAGTTAGAAGCAGTCAAAGTTGGGTTGAATTTTGCTAACTGGGCAGGCTTAAGGAGGCCGCAATTTGGACAAAAATCGACCACCGGATTCTGGCCAACCTGGGCCAGATTCCGAGCGAATTTGTGGCCTGGTTAGTTTGACTCCTTTGGTCAAATTTTAAAATTTTCGAAAAGGGCTTATGATCATTTAATATATATATATATATATATAGATATATATATATATATATATAAAAGGGAGGTGGTGGGCCACCACCCCCACCAACCCACACCTCTTATAACCATATGCATTAATTTTAAGGGCCAATGGGAGTTGAACCCATGGCTGGTAGGAGGGTCGGCCCCGCCCATGTGGCAGCCCCATGTGACACAAAACCTTAATACACAATGTAAAGCCAATACAACGTACACAAAACCTTTCATACAATGCGCCATGAACTAAACCATACAACGCACCAAAAAGATAATTAATGTGCCTTTTTAAGTGCAGGAGGCATGGGGCGAGCTACCCAATGCAGGCCCCACCATAAAAATTGTGTCAGTTCAAACAAGTAAACAATGATGTTTGGTCTTATTTTGTGTTGCATGATAAACTGTGAAACTGATGTCTTGTTTTCATCACTTGTCAAAACAATAGTGTTTGGCCTTATGTTTGTAAATCATGTGTTGCAGTGATGATGAGTTTTCCATCACTTGTTAAAGCAACAATGTTGTGTTGGTCTTGTTTTCGTAGCTAGGGTGTTGCATCCATCTTGTTGTAAACTTGACCATCGAGTATGTGTTATAAACTCATGGCAAGTGTGGGATGCTTGTGTCATTAGTTGGTCATGAAAGTCAAGCATGTATTTTGCGAAACAATGTAATACAGGTTGCAAAAGTAGTAGGTGTCAGCTCATCGCTTAAGGCTCTAAAGAACAAAGGTGAAGGAGATGGAAGCAAGACCTTTTGAGGATGCTTGTGATGCAGATAAGGTACAGAGAAGTTGTAGATTATTTTTCATGCTTTTGGAGGACCAAAAGCTCCTTAGTGGGGAGGATTGATCTAGGTGGCTCTAGAGACACACGGAGGACAAAGAGGGCTTATGGAAGCTTAAAAGTCAAAGTGATTAGAATGATTTCAAACCAATACCAAAGCGTAGATCTCGTCATCCTGATCACAGTGGTATGAATGGTTCATCAGACTGAATTCGTATGTGAAAGTTAGAAGTAGTCAAAGTTTAGTTGACTTTTGCTTACTGGGCAGGCTGAAGAAGGCCACAATTTGGAAAAAAAATGGCCATTGGATTTTGGCTAACCTGGGCTAGATTCCAGGTGGATTTGTGGCCTAGTTGGTTTGACTCCTTCTGGCAAATTTTAAAATTTTCGAAAAGGGCTTATGATTATTTAATATTATATATAATAATATATATATTATATATATATATATTTTAATAATATATATATAATATATATATATTATATTAAAATATATATATATATATAAGGGAGGTGGTGGGCCACCACCCCCACGACCCCGCACCTCATATAACCATACGCATTAATTTGAGGGGCCGGTGGGAGTTGAAACCACAGCCGGTGGTAGGGCTAGCCCTGCCCACGTGGTGACCCCATGTGACACAAAACCTTAATACACAATGTAACGCCAATACAACGTACACAAAACCTTTCATACTACGCACCATGAATTAAACCATACAATATGCCAACAAAATAATTAATATACCTTTTTAAGTGTGGAAGGCATGGATCGGGCCGCCCAATGCAGGCCCGACCCTAAAAATTGTGTCAATTCAAACAATAAAACAATAAGTTAATAAAAATAGGGAGGGGTGGGATTTGATCCCCTGACCCCTCCTCAAGCATTTTCGATCTTTACGAACATGCCAAACTGATTACATTGGAATATCCTCCCAGAGAAATCTATATAAACATAGTTTTCTCAGTGCATGGGAGAGATGGAGGAACTAGGAGTGGGCACAAATTTTGAGACAGAGGAAGCAGAATATTCTTTGATGCCCAAAGATTCTCTAGGGAGGTAAAAATTATTTTTGTCATAATATAACCAAGTTTATAGTCAATTTCCTTAGATTTTCATAGGGAATGCCATGGCGAGGTTAGTTTCACCCTTTGAGCAGAAGATTTGTAGATGCCCAACAAAGGAGAACCTTTGAGGAATCTTGAAGGAATCTTCCATATTACTTCGACACTAAAATTCGCTAGAGTCAGAATGCAGCCAACTTCATACTCATTTTTCTCAGAATTTCACAAGGAACCTAATGGGGCAATCAGTTTCCTGATCTGAGCAACAGATTTGCAGAGGACCGAGAGGAGGGAATCTTTCAAGAATCTAGGGGGAACCTAAAATATTCCTTGAGCTCCAGATTCTCACTTTCTCGAAATTCATAATTTCGACAATCATTTTTGCATTATTCGACGCCACAAATTTGATGGTGCATTCATATTTTTCATTTTCTCATTCTACTTTTTGGCCACATTTCTAAGTGGAGTGCAAGTGTCAGCATTTATGTGCGAGCAACCATTTCCATGCCATTTGATGCCATGATATCGATGGCACAAACAACTTCAGCAGTTTGACATCCACTTCTTCAAATGACCCTTGGATGTGAGGTATATGCAATGTGTTCATGTACTTCTTTTCGCTATGCATTGTGCTACATAGATCCCTTTCTGATGTTTGATGTGGGATCTTGTTTCTACTTATTCTCATTATTCCTTCTTGATGTGATGCAGAATCATTTGTGTGATGTACTTGTTATCATGATTCGTCATGTTTTATTTGAGATCCCTTTGTCATCATGTTTATGGGATATTCATGTTGTTGTCATGTATGTTTGCATTGAGATCCCTTTTATGCCATGTTGGTGAGATACTCATCATGCATGAGTTTATGTAATACTGATAGGAGTCCTCTTTTACTGAGAGATCCTATACCGAAACATCTCTTGGAGCCACTCCTACGTGAGGGAATTTTCCTTATATGATAGCAACATAATCTCTTATGTACATCATCACTATTGACCACACTTAATGTAGCAGTCTACACCATCTTGACATCGGAGCTCAGAGATGTAGTCTCTCCTAGACAAACTCTGTTATCAATGACTTATGTTTTCATGTGTTGATGATTGTCATGTTTGTTGGAAATAATACAGAGAGGGGGGGGTGAATCAGTATTATCAAATCAATAAAACATTTTCATTTCCATACTTAGATACATATACGCTACTTCAATTAAGGGAACTCGCGTGTATACGCAACTGTGTCTAATGCAACTAGCGTATATCCAGAATACTTATGATTCAATTAATCCATTAAATGTTGATCTTTATTTAGTGAATCAGAACTTCTTTAACCATATGTATAGTAAGCAGGTGCAGTAAAACATAACATATCATCACACACAAGAAGCACACATGAACACCATGATATAAAGTGGAAACCCAATGTGGGTGAAAACCACTTACTGCAAGTCGTCTCTATCTTCTTTTAATAAGGAACTTCTTTTACAATAGTTCTGTACTGGTGTAGTCTTATACCAGTACGCAGGCTTCTACCTGCAGAAGGCTACAACCTTCTCTCGTTCTCTAGACTCTCCTGGAAGGGAGCTACAACCCCCTTAGCTCTTGTACTAGCTGATGTACTAGTACGTAGGTGCCGAACTACAGAAGGCAACATCCTTCTCTTTCTTCCTCCAGGTACCACGTTTCATACATTTTCAGACTGGATACTCCTGAAGCACAACACTATAATCTGAAGGCCACGTTTCATCCAATTTTCATACTGGACCCATCAATATCATTGAAGCACAAAAAAATCAATACTAGCATCATCAATTTCTGAATCACTGAAACACTGAAACCCTGTCAACAACACAGTCACCAGAACACAGAGTAGACTACAGAACTTTGCAATAACAATCAAACCCAACTGCAACTTCAAACATCATACTTCATTACGTATACACTACTACAATGAATCAAACCCACGTATATACGCGCTTTCGCCAAAGCAAACCCGCGTATAGATCTATACATATTCAATCATGACTTTGCAGCTGTTTCAGAAATCAGTCATACCCAGATCATAACATGTGTACAATAAAACATGCATCAATAATTCAGATCTAGCCTATCCATGATCAAACCATATAAAGATGATTCATTTCAAACCATTTGGTCCTGATATATCCTTAGATCTTATTCTCCATCAACCGGTGAGATCCCTCCTTAGCTCAGATCAGGCAATGCATCATAACCCATATCCTGCATACTAGATCTCATACTACATCAGATATTCAAGTATTTTTCCATACCTTGCCTAATGATCTTCTTCTCCTTTTATAGTCTTAGGCCTTACTCAATACCATGGTCCAAAACCATAACAAAACAATACCATGGACCCAATACTTGGGTTCAACTCTTTTGGATGCAATATCACAGACCAAACCATAAGATCGAAAATTGTCGGACTAATACCATGAACCAACCATAAGATTTCCCATGTGCGTGTGCTTTTCTCTGCATGAAAGTGCATGAACTTTTCTCTGCATGAAAGTGCGTGAACATTTCTCTGCATGAAGGAACTTTTCTCTGCATGAAAGTGCGTGAACTTTTCTTTGCATGAAAGGAACTTTTCTCTGCATGAAAGTGTGTGAACTTTTCTCTGCATGAAAGGAACTTTTCTCTGCATGAAAGTGCGTGAAATTTTCTCTGCATGAAAGTGCGTGAACTTTGCTGCACTATAATTTATCATCTGAGATGATTTTCCATCAAGGACAACACTTGTCTCATAATTCCAACATTGTTCCTCTTCTTTACAGCATGCAGGTGTATTCATTTATGTTCTTTTAAAAATGCAAATTTTCACATCACAAAAGTAAAAAGTCTTGGAAGGGTCCTTTGTCACACTCGAACCTGGATCAAGTGGTATCAAAGTGGTCTTTCCGTTGATGTAAATTGCAACCTAAACAATGGAATGTGCAGCGACTGAGGATGGAAAGTGATGTACGAGACCATGCTCAAAATTTCCAAAAGGGTGGAAATAATGTATGAAACACTACAGAAAGAGACAGAGGAAAAGGAGCGATTGTAGCTTTAGTTGCAAGCCACAGAAGAGGCCCTAGAAGAACTGAAGCACAACAAAGAAAACCTTAAAGCAAAGAACGTTGAGTTGAAGATGCATCTATAAGAAGAGAAAGAGGAGAAAAATAGTTCGCTACAACAGCTATAAGCAAAGGACGAGGCCTTGGAAAAGCTGCAGCATGGCCCATGTGAGGTAAAAAGTAGTTCTCCATCTTCATGTATGTTTCCTTATGATGATTTTGCTGTTTTTGAAAATCATACCACAGGAATTGGCTCCAAACTGTTGAATAAAATGGGGTATGAAGGGAAAGGCTTGGGCGTTAATTTCCAAGGCATTGTCAACCCCATTAAAGTAGAGGAAATACCATGTCGAACAGGGCTTGGGTATGTCAAAAAGGAAGTTGGGGAATGTGCATGACAGTTAGCAAACCACCAACAATAGATGATGAGAAGCCCTCATTAGTTCTTTCCAAATCAATAGAGGAGGTAAAAGATGTTGATTTCCTTTCAGTTTCATTGTCACATAGTATGATTTCTGTTGGAGATTTTGAGATCCCAATTAGAGGGACAAACATGAGTCTCCTTACCAGGACGAGGCATGAGGAGGAAAAAGAACTTGGTGTTAATAACCAAGGCATAACTCAACCTTTGGAGGTTGTGCATGAACATCAATTTGCAGGTTTGAGATACACTAAAGGAGAATGCTCGAAGGTGTCAGATTTGTCCAAGACATCGTTGAAATCGTTGAGGATAGAGAATGATGGGAACATATCCCCATCATACCATGGCAATGCCAATTGCAGGGAAGGAGCTTAGGCAAGCTCTCACCACCATAACGACACTAGAGATGACAAGGAAAGGTATAACCAGTTTCAATATTCAAATGGTCATTTCAATTATAATCATGTTGTTAATGATGAACGTAAAACATGGCATCGAAAGACATGTACCTTTTGTGGATTACATAACCATACATTTTCTAAGTGTTGGGAAAGAATGATAGCACACAAAAGGATGAGGCGTGAAATACCCTCTCAAAAGCAGGTAAAGAAACATGTTAAGTAGATCTAGAGGAAGAAAACCTATTACATTCATTGTGATAGAAGTGGCCATCAAAGAGCCATTTGTTGGAGGCTCCATCTAGAATAACACCTTAAAAACAAAGTGTCGATGCATGAACCAGGTGAAACAATTGTTCGAGAAGAAAGGCCACAAGGAAGTGACCCATTCAGCTTGTTAAGTGAAAAATGTTTTCTTGACATGTTAGCATTTCATGGTCATACTTTTATAAATCATTTGTTGCATTTTAAAATGTAAAAGTGATGATGTGTTTTCCATCACTTTTTTAGCAACGATGATGTTTGGTCTTATTTTGTGTTACATGATAAACTGTGAAAGTGAAGTCATGTTTTCATAATGTGTCAAAACAATAGCATTTGGCCTTATGTTTGTAAATCATGTGTTGTAGTGATGACAAGTTTTCCATCACTTGTTAAAGCAATAATGTTATTTTGGCCTTGTTTTTGTAGCTGGGGTGTTGCATCCATCTTATTGTAAACATGACACCGAGTATGTGTTATAAACTTGTGGCAAGTGTGGGATGCTTGGGTCATTAGTTGGTCATGAAAGTCAAGAATGTAATTTGCGAAACTATGTACTACAAGTTGCAGAAGTAGTAGGTGTTGGCTCATTGCTTAAGGCTCCGAAGAACAAAGGTGAAGGAGATGGACGTGAGAGATTTCAAAACGCTTATGATATAGACAAGTTACAGAGAAGTTGCAGAATATTTTTCATGTTTTTGGAGGACCAAAATCTCCTTAGTGGGTAGGGTTTATCCAGGTGGCTCCGACGACACACATAGGACAAAGAGGGCTTATGGAAGCTTAAAAATCAAACTGATCAGAATGATTTTAGATTAGGACCAAAAGCGTAGATCTCGACTACCTACTCACAGCGGTGTGAACGGTTCATCAAACTAAGTTTGTATGTGAAAGCTAGAAGCAGTCAAAGTTCGGTTGACTTTTGCTAACTGGGCAGACTTAAGGAGGGTGCAATTTGGACAAAACTCAACCACTAGATTCCTACCAGCCTGTGCCAAATTCCAAGTGAATTTGTGGCCTGGTTAGTTTGACTCCTTTTGTCAAATTTTAAAATTTTTGAAAAGGGCTTATGATCATTTAAAATATCTATATATATATATATAGATATATATATATATATATATATATATATATATATATATATATATATATATATATATATATATATAGAAAAGGGATGTGGTGGGCCACCACCTCCACCAACCCACACCTCATATAACCATACACATTAATTTGAGGGGCCGGCCTCACCCATGTGGTGGCCCCATGTGACACAAAACCTTAATACACAATGTAATGCCAATACAACATACACCAAACCTTTCATACAACGCGCCATGAATTAAACCATACAATGCGCCAAAAAAATAATTAGTGTCCCTTTTTAAGTGTAGGAGGCATGGGGTGGGCTGCCTATTGTAGGCTCGACCCCAAAAATTGTGTCAATTCAAATAGTAAAATAATAATTTAATAAAAATAGGGAGGGGTGGGATTTGATGCCTCGACACCTCCTCAACCATTTTCCATCTTTACCAACATGAAAAATTGATTACATTGGAATATATTAGTGCATGGGGGAGATGGAGGAACTAGGAACAAGCATGAATTTCGAGACAAAGGAAGCAGAATATTCTTTGATGCCCAAAGATTCTCTGGGAGGTAAAAATTATTTTTGTCATAATATAACCAAGTTTACAGTCAATTTTCTCAGATTTTCACAGGGAACGCCATGGCAAGGTCGGATTTGCCATTTGAGCAGCAGATTTGTAGATGCCCAACAAAGGAGAATCTTTGAGGAATCTTGAGGGAATCTTCTAGATTCCTTGGACGCTAAAATTCGCTAGAGTCAGAATGCAGCCAACTTCATACTCATTTTTCACAGAATTTTGCAAGGAACCCGATGGTGCAATCATTTTCCTAATCTAAGCAGCAGATTTGCAGAGGACCTGGAGGAGGGAATCTTTGAGGAATCTAGGGGGAATCCAAAATATTCCTTGAGCTCCAGATTCTCACTTTCTCGGAATTCATAAATTCGACAGTCGTTTTTGCACTATTCAACGCCACAAATTTGATGGTGCATTCAGATTTTTGATTTGCTCATTCTATTTTTCGGCCACTTTTCTAAGTCAAGTGCAAGTGTCAACATTTATGTGCGAATAGCCATTTCCATGCGATTCGATGCCATGAGATCGATGGCATGGACAACTTCAACAATTTGACATCCGCTTCTCCAAATGGCCCTTGGATGTGAGGTATATGTAGTGTTCTCACGTACTTCTTTTTCCTATGCATTGTGCTACACAGATCCCTGTTTGATGTTTGATGTGGGATCTTGTTTCTTACTTGTTTTCATGATTCCTCCTTGATGTGATGCAGAATCATTTGTGTGATTTACTTGTTTTCATGACTCGTCATGTTTTATTTGAGATCCCTTTGTTGTCATGCTGATGGGATACTCATGTTGTCATCATGTATGTTTGCATTGAGATCCCTTTTATGCCATGTTGGCAAGATACTCATCATGCATGAGTTTATGTCATACTGATAGGAGTCATTTTTTACTGAGAGTTCCTGTAGCAAAACATCTCTTGGAGCCACTCCTACATGAGGGAATTTTCCATGTATGATAGAGACATCATCTCTTATGTATATCATCACTATTGAAAACAATTAATGCAGCAGTCTACACCATCTTGACATCAAGGCACGGAGAATTAGTCCCTCCTGGATGAACTCCATTTTCAACGACTTATGTTTTCATGTGTTGAAGATTGTCATGTTACTCTTCTTTACAGCATGCAGGTGTATTCGTTTATGTTCTTTTAAAAATGCAATTTAACACATCACAAAAGTAAAAGATCTTGGAAGGGTCCTTTGTCACACCTGAACCTGGATCAAGCGGTATCAAAGCAGTCTTTGTGTTGATGTAAATTGCAGCGTGAACAATGAAACGTGTAGCGATAGAAGATGAAAAAGTGATGTACGACACCATGCTAAAATTTTCCAAAAGGGTGGAAATAATGTATGAAACTCTAAAAAAAGAGACAGAGGAAAAGGAGCAATTGCAACTTCAGTTGCAAGCCACGAAGGAGGCCTTGGAAAAACTGAAGCACAATAACCAATACCTTCAAATAGAGAAAGTTGAGTTGAAGATGTGTCTACAAGAAGAGAAAGAGGAGAAACATAGTTTGCTATGATAGCTGCAAGCAAAGGATGAGGCCTTGGAAAAGCTGCAACATGACCCATCCTAGGTAAAAAGTAGTTCTCCATCTTCATGTATGTTTCCTGATGATGATTTCGCTATTTTTGAAAATCATACCACAAGAATTGGCTCCAAACTATTGAAGAAAATGGGGTATGAAGGGAAATGCTTGGGAGTTAATGGCCAAGGCATTGTCAACCCCATCAAATTAGAGGAATTTTAGTGCCCAACAGGACTTGGGTATGTCAGAAAGGAAGTTGGGGAATGTGCCACAACAGTTAGCAAACTACATCTCCAAGTGTGCTCTGAATGGTGAATTCAACTCTGCTCTATTGGAAATCATTGTCCTTGCACTGTTGAGAGGCAGATGAACACCTACAATACTTGCAGGCATGGAAACATTCATGGCAAGCAATCTGTTAGTCGAAAACCAAAATGAACTTGAGAACTGACTTGCAACATACAGGTGTGACTGATCATGAAGGTTGTGCAATTTTGGCAGGGAGGTTGGGAGACTGATTGCCAAGATTGTGCAAGGAACTATCTAGGATGCTGGGAGACTAACTCACTGATGGAACTTGCAATGCCCAATCCAATCTGGCTGTTGACTGCTAGAATTATGCAATGCGTAATTTCTGCTGGCAATGACTGCAGGCTTAGTGACTGCATTGCACAATTTTTTGGGTAAGCAATCACTGTCCCTCAGAATTGTGCAAAGCAGGCCTGGGAATAGTTGCTGGGTAGAAATGCACATTTCTAGAGATGAAGGCAGAGCCTTCCCTCTGAGGATTGCGCAATGCTGTCTTGGTGAGGTAGAGTCTGGGCCAAGTTTGGCCAAACTTGCCGACAGGCCACTGAAATTAATATGGAAGTTAATGCATGGTGAAACTAAGTGAAAACATAAGTGATTGATCATGCAAGAAAACATTGAATGAAAGATTTAGTAAACAGATCATCATGCATATGGGTGAAGCGAGTCGTTGAATCGACGACTGTTCATGCAAAACAGTTTCATGCATGCGACAGGAGTGAGATAGCAACAAAAACTACAACGGTGCTAGGACAAGATGATGTATATCAAAGCAATAGAAAGAGCTCATTGAAATCAAGCAGATAGCATTCACACAAAGCAAGACATAAAAAGTGCTAGAAATGCAATGCAAGACATGGAAGGCGAGCTTACCTCAAGACAATTAAGCTGAATGAGCTGGCAACTCCTAGATGTGATGTGGGATGGGAGAGCTACAAAGGTTATGTAAGGAATGAGCTCTACATCATCTAGTTGATGAGTTTTGATAAAATTGAGGTTGTGATGCGCATGTCACAAATATAGGGAAAGTGACACTTGGTGGGAGTTTTCTGAAGTGATCCTTTCATGTAACCTCCAACCGCCCAAAAATAGATCCCTGAAACAAGGGATGTGTTTGCATGCTGCCTTGGGATAAGTAGCCCATGCATGCAACTCTATTTTGCTCAATCATGAAGAGAACTGGTCAACCTAACTGCACGTGCAAGAGGTTGTTCAACAGTTGGGAGAAAATGTGCATTTCTAGCTAGGAGCTCGGCTAGCTGCCTAGGAGATTTACACAATTTCTGGGTAAAGCAGCTAAATGTTGCTGAGATTTGTACAAATTCTAGGTTGAGAAGCCCTGCTGGGGAAAATTGTGCAATTTTCACTGTGAGTATTTATTTCCAGAATTGTGCAATTCTAGAGCCCAGCAGGCTGCCAGTCATGATTATGAAATTTCTGGAGGGAAGGCTAGTTGCCCTCCAAAATTATGTAATTTCTTGGGGGATCTGCTCAGCCTTTAGCTGGAATAAGTTCGGGTGATCAGCCTGTCAGGGGAATGCATTGAGCCATGATCAACAAGCTGCCTTTGTGCAACCAAAACATTGAAACTTGTGAACTTAACAAAGTAAGACAAGCTGTTGTGAATAGATGGTGGAGAGGCTCCAAAACGAAGCTAAGGAAAAATTTTGGAGGGTGATTGTAACCTATACAACACCTCCTTATCCACAACAAATCATATTGCATTGATCTAGGTATTCATGCTTTGATTGAGACTTATCTTTTAAATTTTTCTTTTGTTTTTTCACATATTTGATTCTTCTAAGTCACAAGATGATCTCCCAACTTGGTCTCACAACAGTTATGGGCTTGCCTCCAAAAACTACACAATCCTTAAGGGAAAGTAGCCTTGATGATGGGAATTGCATAGTCCTAATTGCCAATGATCCTTGAGCTCAGAAATTGCTTTTTCTTGGGAAGCATCTCATCACTAAGCCCATAAATTGTGCAACCCTCATTGAGCTCAAAAATCGCATAGTGCACTGAGCTAGAAAGTTGCCTAGTTCCTCAGAACTACACAATATTTCCTGGAAACATGCATGGCAAGTTTTCCTGGAAAAATAAAAAAGAAAAAAAGAAAAAAACCATCCCTAAAAAATAGGGATAAACTTTTAGTATCTTGGAGGAGGCATTTGCACTATTTTTAGAAACTTCTACCAAGTGTCACTTTTTCCTTAATTTTAGGCATGCATGCCATAAACCCTAATTGGTACAAATCTATTTAATCAATGCTTCTAGATATCATTTTCACGTTCTATCTTGAACCTCAAGAATTCTCGAGGAGATCAAGGAACCTTTGGTGCGATTGTCCACGCTTTCTAGGTGAGTTTTATTTTTGTCATGTTTTTCTATTTTCCTATCACTTTTTGTTGTTTGGCTTGTGTAAGTGTTGTTTCACTTGTTTCTCTTCATGTTTTTTGGTGTTTTGACTTGTTTTAACTTGTAGAAGTGTTTTTTTTAAGTTTTAGATTTTCTTTCCCAAGTGTCGTGTTAGTTTTCTTAATTTTTCACTCATGATCAACATTGCAGCCACTCTCCTCACTTACTTCATTTTTCTTCTGTTTGATTAAATTGTTACACTTGATTCATATGTATTTAATTTCATTTAGTGATATCTACACTTAGCTTCACACCATCTCTCATATCTACTCATTTTCTTTCTTCCCTTGGGCAGATTTGGATTTCATTGGGCTAGTTTTCACTTTGCCCAACTGGCACTGCACAATCTATTAAGAGATAAAGTCCCCTAGGGCTTTGGGTTAGAACCCTAGTAGAGAAGGGGAAATCCACAACAAGAAACAAGAAAATAACTCAGGCAAAATGCTTAAACGAGCAAACTATGCGAGGATGTACATACCTGGGGTCCTTCATTCGGGTAGTTCCATCCAAGCTTCAAACCCTCTGCAACTGCTCACGATCTTTGAACCTAAAAACAAACAATTCAAAGATACACAGCAACATATATATAAAGCATTATAGTGAAATAAACTTTATAGCATATAAATAGATCGTTATTTATACATTGAAATAGTCATTCATACATAAACCACAACAATAACATCAGATACATGAACAAAGTTGATATCAAGAACAAGACAATGTTTCTTTTATTGTAGATAATTATAATTAAAATATAGAAAGAGTTCACCTGAGTCTTCCTCTTGCTGCTCCAAGCAAAACCGTCCTCCAGGTCTGTCCAGTACTGGTCTTCAAAAGGCTCCTTCCATAACTAACACAAGGATATCTTCCCCAAGTGAAAGGATATCAACTCTCAAGGAAACAAGGGTTTCCTGAACTTGGGGAACTGCTCGAAGCATATGGATCTTTAGAATCGATTAGGGGCTAAACTCAGGAGAGTAATTCTCTATCTTCTCTCCTCCTTAAGGCCTTCCCATTGAATTCTTTTTATACTTCTCCCAAAGTAGTGTTTTAGTTAGGAAACAGTTGGGAATAGTTGGGCCATGGGAACCAATAGGTAATCAACAGGTAAAACCTATGATCTCTTCCCATAATTAAGGAAATTTAATTTTTTTAAGTGTTTTAAGACATATACATGGGTTGGGTATAGACTGACCCATGTGTACACGCATTTAATACATGGCAAAGTCACGTACAAGGAGTAAAACACTGTTTTTTGAATATTTGGACCAAGTCTGGAAGGAGGGGGTTCCCTAGGCCATAAAGCAAGCATCACAAATACATAAGGTGGTATTTGGAGCTATAACACAATCCTGAGGCTCAAGCCACAATATTTCCCTATGAAATTTCAAAATGCATGGTCTAAGATGGCTCCAACTACACACTGTGTATTTCCAAGAGCGAGCCTACCATCCTTGGCCACTGAGAGTGTGTAATGTGTAATCTTTCTCAGGCCTCTTCCCAGGTTAAATTGCACATTGCGTAGAGCCTACCATCCTTGGCCACTGAGAGTGTGTAATGTGTAATCTTTCTTAGGCCTCTTCCCAGGCTAAATTGAGAATTGCGTAGTTTCAACCATCAAGTTTCCATCCTAGCTACTGGGACTACGCAAGGTACAGTTTCCATAGGCATCCAGTCCCTCTTTCCAGATAAAATTGTGCAACCCTCCCCATATGATGCTTGGTTTACTGCCTGAACTTGCCTTGTAAGTTGTTCTTCTTAAGATTTAAACTTCCTTGCCATGAGTGTCCTTCCTATCCCACAGGTATAGAAGTTGTTGAGCACCTCTCCAATAGTCACAGTTACCATGGAATCCAAGAGATATGCATAAAAGGAAACCACTGAGATAAATTGGGGAAGTAGTTGAGAAAACATCAGTTGGTTTTCGAGTGTATTCAAATACTTAACTGTTTATAGAGAAAGGATCATCACTAACATGGTAGCAGATTAAATATGCTTTTTCAAAGGATTTTGAGGTAGTCTTAAAGGACCAACAATTTTACCTGAGCATATGACATTTAAGGTTATACAAGGTTTCATGTAGGTATCTAACCTTCCCATGTGCAAATTTCATCAGCTATATTGTCTCACACATTGATGAGAAGACCATGACATTGAGTAGTGCTAGTGGGCAGAAGCTTTTCACCTTATGGGTAGAAGAATTTCAACAAATGTATCACTTTTCCAAGCTAGTAGAGTGCATGGACTCACTCTTCTATGCCACCCATAGCTATGTGAACACAAGAGACAATGTCAAACATTGAGTGAACGAACCATCAAAGTTTCAACAGACACCCACCCATGTGTAAAAGAGAAAGTCCCTTAGGAAGGCTTACCATCTCTTAGTTATATTTTCTTACAAAATCCATGGTCAAGAGAGCACGAAAACATTTCTTGAAGGGTGGGTAGTATTATTGGACCAATTGGTGAATGATGGGAGGCCGTTTAACTGGTCATATTTGTTGGCTCGATAATTGAAGGCCCATTTAGCACAAGCTTGGAATCCACCCAAGTGTAAGCGAGAAAGGTTCTATATATCTTCATACTTGCTAGTGGATGCAATATTTACACAACAACAACTCCTTGGCATGAAGTGGAGATGGACACCATGAAAAATTGTCATGCATGTCTATTGCAAGTTTCTTTCAGAATGCAGTTATCTAGGAGTAATGGCACGACTAATTGACTACTTCATCATATCGCTATACAAGCTTATGTTTGAAGAAGACCCACATTGCATGTCACAAGAAGCAATGGAGGTGATAAAAAACATCCCAAATTGGTATGCCTCACCAGGTGGCACCTTCATTAGAGTGTTTAGTGGAGAGAAGCCTCTGCATGTCTTACCAAGGTATGCCACTCACAAACTTATCATGCAAGAAGTATCATACCATCTTGCCATAGGGTTGTTAGAAACACTGCACAAGAAGAAGAAAGAACCATGGCCCATTCTTACTTTGTAGATTGGATTATAGGAGATAAAGAACTTAAAATTTGTGGACGTCGAGGAAAAGGAGATAGTGAGATTTGAATTTGGCACTAAGGACTTTAATCTATATGATCCTCGCAACATTTGAAATGACCATTGTACAAGATTTTACTTTCTGTGGATCGACGAGGCATTCCATTGGCTAGAGGAGGATCCTTGGAGGTACTGCTACAATGCCTCTAGACTCAATGAGTTGGTTAGTTTAGCAAGGACTTCATATGTTGGTCCACAAATGACAGCAACCCTGGAAGAAACAACAACAAAAGGCAACAATCTCATGCAATACAAGGGAAAGAGGAATATTGTTGACAGTTAGGGAGAAAAAATATGCAAGATGAAAGCATATCCTCTTCTCATGAAGGAAACTTTGGAAGTAGAAGCAAAGAGGAAGAAAATGATGCAGAGAATAGAGTGGAGGAAGAGAGAAAAGTAGAGGTTGTGGGAAGTAGAACTCAAGCTACAAGATACAAAACAAAAGCAAAAGGAAAAATAGGAGTTGAGGAGAAGAGAATGAGAAGAGAAGAAAAATATGGAAGAAGAATAAAGGCAAAGCACAATTAGAAAGGAAACAATTGCAACATAGGTTGAAGATTAGGAACAACAACAACCAATAGCTGAGGACGAAGGTGAAAAAATGTAGGATCGAGAGCTTACTTAGAAAACTGAGTAGTTGATTGAAGTGATAGACATGGAGATGGAACAAGAGCCTTAGAATGAAGATTTTCATATGATTTTGAGAGCACCACAGGTGATCCCTCACTCTCCACCACCTCTAGCAGCAGAACTAGACTCGAGAAACAAAGGGGATGTTGTTTCCCTTTTTGATGATCCAGTAATGGATGTGTACAATATATCATTCGATGAGTTCCAACAGAGGATTCTACAAGCACAAAGAAAACACTTTTTGGATGATCATGCATCACATGAATTCATTAGAGAAAGGGTGATAGTGTTGGACACCAGGATGGATCCAAATGCCATTGTCGAAGCCAACTTGACGAATGCAAGAGCAACAGGATCGAATGTCCAGTATTTGATTGCATAGTATGAGAAACTAGCCCAAAACTTGCAGGGTGACAGGAAATAGGTAGAACAACTCCATGCAGTAGTGCAAAATATAGTTTCCGCACATGTTTACTTGGAGGAGATGAGAGAAATGATACTTCCTGAAGTATCAAAACTTGGAGAAACCAAGCAAAAGCTATATGACTGATTTGTCATCATACATAATGTAATTGTCCATTTGAATGGCCTACAGTGGTAGAGAAAAGAGTTTGTCAAAAATCTCAAAAACATAAAAGCTGCCATTTCCTATATGCAAGAGTGGATAATGTGATACAATGGGGCACCGCTTGACTTATTGAAGAAGATGAAGCCACAGGAAGAGCTAGAGAAGGAAAAGGTTTGAATGTTGATTCAAAACAACAAGTAGCTCACCTCATTAATTGGAATTGTTGAGGCCAATTATATATGGTTATTTAGCAGTTTGGATGTCTTGGTGAGAACACACCATATCCCATCATTTGTTTCACTCACCAAAGCTAAATCTAAGAACCAAGTCCGGAAAGAGGATGAAGATTAATTGGAGCAACTGAGAGAGAATGCCACCAGGGAAGACTTGGAGCTAAAAAAATAGAACATATATAATTTCATCGGTGGTGCTATTAAATTCAAAACAATTCTACTCATTCTTCAAAGTGAGATGGACATAAGTTCCAAGACAATGTACCTAGATTCCATGGAGGCCAAAGTCTACTTCTAGCAAGAAATCATTATGCAGTTTGAGGAAACCATCACACAATACCAAGCTTGGCACCAATATGTGACCAAGAAGTAGCATGTGGAGGTTTTTGATCTAGACTTCACCCAAACTCAAGAATCATATTTTTTGGCTTAGTGGGGCCTGACCCAGGTTTGGAAGTGATTTAGCCAAGAAAATCCCGATACTACTAGCCCTTTCGGCAACCGTCCGCAAAGTGCGGACTGAGATCTCACCTGAAGTAGTATGGGAGGGTGCTAGAACCAGGTTTCCTCACCCTAGGGATGTCTAATAGGTTGTGATTGATACGCGGTCCAACCTTTGCACTTACTGTGCTACACACACCTGTGGGTACCCACACCCTGTGATATTGTCTTCGCGTAGCTCTGGCCGTAGTGCGACCCGTGTTGTTTACCCCAGACTTCATTAATTAGTCTCCATTAGCTGATTACTTAGATTAAATTCACATATAAGCATTCATACGAGTATTCATCAAGTGTGCACAGTAAATAAATAGAGTAAAAGTAATGAATAACATCAACATAAAGATTCCAGAATAGATGCACAAAATAGATTTCTCTTTATTATCTTTCAATCCCAAGTATAGACCCGACTCTTCCCTACACACTCAGTTGTACTAGGCCTCTGCGCACTTAGCTGCAAAGCCTATTCCTACTACTACGACCCTGTACACTTCAACTTCCACTATATGCTCTAACCATGCCTTTGCTATTCTATCTATTCTCTACTCAGCTAAACTTTTCTATCTTTGCACTTAGAACCTCACTCTATTTATAAAATCCCATGGTCCGTGGACCATGGGTAGGCCAACACAACTTTGCATTAATTTACAATTCTTAGGGTGGACAAACCTATGACTCATCCTAGACTTTCGCGCTTCGCACCTGCACTTCGCGGAGTCTTATAATACAATTGACCAAAACTCGGGCTTTAAACCCCAAAACCTGCTGCGAGGGATCCCATGCCCAACAGCCCCCCAACATAATCATCCTGACTCATCACGAGTCACTCCGTTGGTGTGGCGATCTTTGTGCGGAGCCCATCTAGTAGGTCTCGCGTAGCTTGGGTGTCCGTGGCACACTGTTCCACTGTCTGTTGTACTTGTTGCACGCGTATCTCTGAACCTTCATGAGCAGGGTCACATTCCTGTCTAACTGCATAAACTCCCTACATTTGTGCCAACTTTACTTCAATGGTATTTGTAATTGTGGAAGCTTCATCAATCCTTGGTTGGATACACGCTTTAAGCAAGGCTTCTTTTTGTCGCACGACATCTAATTGGTCCTTCAGTGCCCTTGCCTGCTACAATTTGGCAAGTCGTTGAGGAAGGACAACCGTCTACACGGTCCCCTAGACATTGTTGTACTTCTGCTGCAACTCGCGCGCCTTTGTATTTAGGTGATGTAAGTTGGGTCTTCCTACAGGTATGTAAGCATGGTTAGTGCTTGATCCAACATCCCAGTGTAGCCTTGTACTACTTGGCCAATTTGCTCCAACCCCATTTGGATAGCATGGGCACATTTCTCTCTGACTTCTGAGGGCGTGTAGGGATACTACTTCAACTGTAGCTCAACGATCTGCAGGTTCAGCTCCAACTGAACCTTCGTTGTTTCCTCCCTGGCCTCACGAGCTCCAGTCGCCAATCAGTGGACCCGCTCTGCTGTTGGTAGCTCTGCCAGCACGACCGACTCTAGGACACTCCAACATGCATCCTCTACCATCTGCTCCAGTCCGTGAGCTTGCGCAACCAACTCATCATGCTAGAGGTTGAGCTGATCCATGTTGGTTTTCTGCTCATTCAAGACCTAGATCACGTGGCCTTCCCTGGAGCAGAGCTCTATGATGACCCCATCCTATAACTAGTACAAAGTTTCATGTGGTAGGGCTACTAAGTTTAAGCTGACACCTTTCATGTTGCTCATCACAGCCCAATCAACCTTGCTTACTACTGCTAGGGCACCTTCAGGCAACATGAAAGGGTTGTCGCTATAGGCACGCAACATATGTTCAGCCTCTGCGGTTCCTGCTGCGATGTACAAAGCCATTGTACCTATTTGGGGAGGTTGTACCTGTAATCCTTGTAGCTATGCATTGAGTGCCCCCAACAAAGTGTTCTGCTCCATCATCATTTCCTGGAGCGTATCCTTTGTGACATCGCAGACCATTTCGCCGACGTAAAACAGATCACCTTCTGTGAGTGTGATTGGGTCAATGGATGTCTTTGTCATCTTCACCTTCTTCCTAGGAGTTGTTTTCTGAGGGACGCGTGGCCGCTTGAGTTGGGTCGATGTTGAACTTGGGTCTGCGTACTCTTTTGTCCTGTCCACTTCTCGAGTCTGTTGCCCCATGGACATCTCCTAGCCCTCCTCGGGCTCTTCTATTGGCATTGTAGTTTGTTCTATTGTTGCTACTACCTCCTCAACCTTTTTCTATGCCACTGCCTCTAATTTCATTTCATGTGTAGCCCTAACCTCCGTAGCTACCTTCTCATTGTGCCACTTCTCGACCAGCTTTGTGATATGACGCTTAGTTTCTTCCTTTCGCTTCTACGTGGCTACCATTTCCACCTTAGCCAAGTCTAGTGTGTGCCACTTCAAAGGCCAAGACTCCATCACTGCAAAGATCACATCATCTGTTGCGATGAACGGAAGCTTCACCCATTTCTACACTGGATCCTTATGTGCCTAGAAATATAGGTAATGCATATCCACCTTGAATTCTGCCAAGATCTGCAAGCTATTATAAACCGTGGGAGATAGGCATGACCTTCGGTTGATCCACATTCGAATGCTCACCTCCATGAACAACCAGATCACCTTCATCTCGCGAACCCTCTTCATGTCTTTTATATCCCAGAGCGAAGTGTACCTCGCAGCTTTAGGCAGATCATGCTCAATACTGGGAAATTGGCTATCCTCCGATAGTTCCCCTACAACCAACAAGATGGATAAGAGAAACCATGTGTAGTAGAAGGTCTTACCCTGCTCTTGGGCCTCCTTGTAGTTCATCAGAAACTCCTCGCAAAGGAACTACGCCTAGTTGAACTGTACCCCCTACGTGCACTACTCTACCAGCCACAATCATAGACATTGATACTTCGTCAGCATGGAATTTACTCATTATCTTGCCAGCCAGCAGCTGGCTAGCTACGTGCACCCATTTGTCCTTAATGCTTGCAATTACACACCCCCACTTTTTCTTCTCTAGTTTATACTTGCCCTTCATAGTTTCTGCAAGGGCTAAGTCGCTCCTTTTTCCTGCTATGGCCGTAGGGTTGTGTCCTTTAAAGGGAAGTCAAGAACTTCTATGAATTAGGTCGGTCGTGATGGAAATATGCTCCTCCAACCAGAGATACCCATCATGCACCAAGTGCAGCAGCTACCTGATGAAGAAAATGGTGATGAGCATGCAGTGGTAGTGGGGTATTGATCACAAATGGAGTAACCCATCCTTCTCCACACCGTGCAACCCTTTTCACAGCTCCAAAATTGTAACCCCTTTGAATTTTGCTTCATTAAACTTTCCATCGGCAAGTGTGGGAACTTCTCGCCATCCACGCAGTCTTCGTGGCCTGCAAGTCTTTCGGTATCTTGGCTTTCCCTTTCCATGGGGGGACGTACGTGGGTAACTTTTTTATGGAAGGCACTGGTGAGACATCCTCCTCCACATCGTCTTGCACCTCAATTTGAGTGCTTAGAGCTTGCAATTCTTCCTCCTCTTCATCTGATTCAATGGTGATGGCTTTGCCTTTTTCTTCCATTGACAATTTGCTGAACCATGGGTTTCTTGGTTATACACAGACTGGGCCCATAGTCTTCTTATCTTTCTTCGGCTGCAGCATCTGTGATGATTTTGGAACTTTTGGCACAACTTCCGCCTCTCCGGGCTCCTCATGGGCCATATGGGGCTCTGCAGTATCTTAGGTGAATCGTACTCTTGGTCTAGTAGCAGTCATTGTGTCTATAGTCAAAGGTGGTAAGAGTATGCGGAGCTCACTACTCTGTAATTGCTCAATTCTCAAACAACCAAGTGTTTCCTTATGACTAGCCTTGGGGATTTTATAGCATCTTTTGAATTTGAATTCGACCATTCCCCCCACTTCTAAGTCATTAATGCCTTCTTGGTGGCAGATCTTCCCAAATCTAGTTCTGACTTCATGTCTTAATTGCCCGTCGCCCGCTCCTCTTTGCCTTAAGTTGGACATCTTGTCATGAAAAATGACACAAATGGTCAGCTCCTAGCCTACCCATGTGGGAACATAGCTCCCTATGTGGGGCACAACCCCTATGAGATATTGATCTTGTGCGCAGCCTCCTTATCACGCAACTCCCACACAAACTCTTATAGTCCTGCAGTCTCTTTCAATTGCTTGGAGCATTAAGACTATGCCTCTGACGGTTAGTCAGGTGGTTACACCAACTATGTGAGACTTTAATCCACCTTCCGGCGTGGTCTACGGGCACTCCTCAATTACCCTTACGACAGTCATCACCGCACATTCCTCCTTATGTGGTGTGCTCCCCTGGTTATTTTGTTTGGTAAGGTGCAGTCACATTCATGGTAGCAGGTTCCCAAATTCTCATTGACAATCTTCTAATGTAGTAGTATGATTGTTCGTATCTTGTCTTGTCATTCTTAGTTTACCGACAAGACATTCTTGTGCGATTTTGTGTTCTAGTATTTTCATCTCCGCGTCCATTAATATGCTTTTCTTCCTCATCCGTACCCAATCTTCTTCAAGTTTGCAAAGTTTAAGGTTCCCTTGCCAAATGGCTTCCTATAATTGCATAATTCTTTCGTCTGAGTCCTCACATACTGTACCAAATGTGAGAGCTATTGCGTGAGGATGCCTTTCCTCCAAAATTATGGTCTCAACTTTGCTCTTCAGCTTCAGAATCATCTCTATGCTCAGGTTTTTTCACATGGATCTATAAGCCCATCGAACCACTGGTATGCACAGGTCCCAATCAATTTGTCTCACTTGGTGAACCCTGTTCAGGACTCCGCATACCTTCTTGAATTCTTCTACGTGGAATGTTTGTGGTGTGTGTCGCCTCTCCTATTGCTGTGTCCTGTTCCAATTTTTGATCCTGAATTTGGGGTGTGCTTGTGTGGGATGCACAGGACATGTATGTACCCATTGAGATAGGTGGGTGCGCAAGTAGTTTCGTCCTTGCTAACCAACTTTTTTTCGAAGTTGGGGGCTTCCAAATAGTAGGTGCATCATTCTTCTACATCCATGCCAGTGCTCAAAATTTCCTTGATGTGTACCCCACCATCGTGCGGGTGTGCAGTTCCCATTCCAACGCATCAAACCATTTCCATTCCAGTATTTCACTTTCAAATTTGCTTAGGAATTCATCCACCGCTGACAATCCATCCTATGTCAGCAGATCTCTTGCCTCTGTTGTCATGTAATGCAGAGATCTAACCATCATGTTGCAATTTAGCGTTGTCACTTCGTGCAACTAATTCTACCATCGCTCTACTTCTTCATCTAAATTTGAAGTGCAGGAGCTTTTTTGCTCCCATGACATCCTCCCATATACTTTCAGATTCACCCAATCATATTCTTGTGTTGTTATCTTGTAAATACAATCAATATCATCGTCACTTTCCTCATCGCACACTAGTTCAATGTAGTGCGCTCCTTCGATTGGGTCCAGTGGGATTACTATGTGTAATTACTTTTTCTTGAAGATCATTTTGCGCTTCTTCATATTGATGACTCCATTCATATCGATGGCCCAGTCTATTCCTAACAATGTGGGATAGGGATTGTTATCATCGACAATCTCTATCACTTCAAAATCTGCCTGCATGCTCGCACCTTCAATATCAACTATTACCCCTTGCAACCTCCCCATGGGCAAAATATTTTGTTGGTTCTCCATTCGTAATTGAATAGGGGACCGCTATAACACAGTCCTGCCCATGCATTCCCATGTTTGCTTCGGTAGTACATTCATGTCCAAACTCAGATCTAGGATTACTTGATCCATTTCATATTCCCCAATCTGTGTAGTCAACCTCATTTCCCTTCTAGTGTGCAATGCATGCTTCCCAAATTTCCGGATGATGCATGGTTCCCCTAACCCCACACACCTAATGATCAGTTCCTATAGTCCTTTAACTACCATGTTGTCGCATAGTAGTTTCATGCATGTCTCTAGAAAGGTAGTGAGCATTGAAGGATCAATTCCTGGCTCTGGTTGATCCTTACTACCTGAAGTGGAGACCTCTGTGAAGCTATTCTTAGCCTCAATGAATGTCTCCTTTGCGTGTTCTAAGTCAAACTTAGGTTCCTTTGTAGGGGCCTTGCGAACATTTAATTTCCTCTGGCTGCTTCCCTGTATCTTCTCCCGTGGCTATACCACTTCTAAGCATCATGTTTACATTTAGGTCCTCTTCGCGTGGCTTAGACCTCATCATTTGTATATTTTGAGTTGGTGGAGGATGGAATACCCCTTTCTCATGCATCTTTGTGATCAACATAGGACAATCTATTGTTTCATGATCAAACTAAGCACAATACAAAAAGGATATCCTCATCAAGTTGGTACAATTGCGGGCATAGTGCCCTGGTCCTCCTCAATTGTAACAAATTAACTGTTCACGGCCCCTTCCTAGTCCCATTCCACCTTGTCCTCAATCTCGCCCCTGAAATCTAGTGCATGCCATTCCCACATCTGGGTCGAGGACTCACGTTTTGATCTCCATCCTATAGGCTAGGGTCCGATCCATCATTAGCTTGTAACTACGGCAAGTGCACTCATCATGGCCTACCAACTTGTAGAAATTAGAAAACAATTGTTGGGGTGTCTGTGTATATTTCTGCAGCAAATGACAATTGCTTGTCATGTGTTTGCCTCCTATCTAACAGATCGCGTACCATAAAGCAGGTGTTGCACTCAGCCCTTCCTGCGCCTCCGGTCTCAACGGCATTAGCCCTCCTGCTACCAAGTAGTTCGTGAACACTGGACAGTGATCCTTGTCATGGCCTTGGCCTTTGCATTTTATGCACCATACTTACATGCACGCCTCTGGCCGCGATGCCCAATCCTGCTTCAAGCTTTGCATTTCCAAACACAGATTCTGTAGTTGCACGTGGATTTGTTGAACTCCCAACCCATGGTCTTGTATTGGGGTCTCATGTAATCTTATTGCCATTTACAATGCTTTTTCCTGGGTAGAAAGTTTCTCTTATGAAAACATTGTCCTCAAGTGTGGTGTTAGAGATGCTACAAACCATGCACAATGTTGTGCATCCATCAATGTCATATTGGCTTCACAGATCGTACTCTTTAGCCGTTGATCCAGATCCCAGGGAGTCTCACCCAAGAGCATTGTGATATCTTTAAACCTGATGATTGATTATGTTTCCTGACTTTGGTATGCTAAATTCCTTGTTCAGCGCATTTTGGATCTTTGCAATCCCTACATTTGGGTGATTGTTAGAGTGCTTGATGTACCACATTAATGCGCGATCCTACAGCACGCTTACCAATGTATCCTTCTTAATATTGTCATCCATGACACCTTGTGCTTCCCATACTGCTCTTACCACAAACCAAAATTGGTCTAGATCCTCATTCCCTACTCCTCTGAATACTGGTAGTTTGATCGTGCTCGCCATACTGAACTGTGGAGGTGGAGTGCACGGAGATGGAGGTGAAGGAGGTGAAGTGGGTGGCGGTGTGAGTAGAGGTGGTAACCACGAAATCCGCTACCTTATCAAACTGATTGTGCTTCTCGGAGAAACCTTCACGATCTTCTCCTCGCTCTCCCGTGAGGGTGAAATTAAGGGACTATTTTCTAATTCTTCACTACTCTCATTTCTGTAGATCTTTCCGCTCCGCATAGTCCCAAACATTAATTTATTCGCATAACCCTATTTTCACATAACAACATCTTAATATAGGTGTTCAAATATTTAATATACTTACCTCGCGGTCCCTTGAGAAAATGTGCTTTGACTCACTGTAACTGAGGGCCATGCCATAAACTCAATGATAAATCCTCCTATTATTTAGTCGAGCCAGTGGTCCACAACTCACACTATCTTATCCTCTAAGGCTTCTAGTCTGCGCACTAGTTTCAAAGTCCACACTATTGGTTTATCAAGCCTAAACCTTACTTGGCTATCTGCTAGCTTCGTGATCCACTCATATATCTCAGAAGGAAAGGATGCAAAGAAAATCTTGTGGATTTCCATATACACATAGTGCTCCAACCACTTTTTCTCAAATACTTGAGGAGTTCTATTTTCCTGTGTTGCGAACTCGTGAATTTTCTTGTCTAACCACTCTTCAATTTCATTCTTTGTTGGGTTCTAATGGCATGACATCAAACATCCCTTATGCAAATCTTGATCCTAAAAACAGAACCATTTTTTGGCTTAATGGGGCCTAACCTAGGTTTCAAAGTGATTTAGCTAAGCAAATCTCGGTACTACTGGCCCTTTCAGCAATAGTCTGTGGAGCACAGACTGAGGTCTCACTTGAAGTAGTATGGGAGGGTGCTAGAACCAAGTTTTGGCACCTTGGGTATGTCTGATATGAGGTGATTGATATGCGGTCTAACATTTTCACTTACTGTGCTATGCGTACCTGCGGTACCCTGCACCCTGTGATATTGTCTTCACACAGCTCTGGCCGCAGTGCGACTCGTGTTGTTTACCCAAGTCTTCCTTAATTAGTCTTTGTTAGCTGATTACCTAGATTAAATTCACATATAAGCATTCATACGAGTATTCATCAAGTGTACGCAGTAAATAAATAGAGTAAAAGTGAATAACATCAACATAAAGATTCCAAAACAGATGCATAGAATAAACTTCTCCTTATTATCTTTCAATCCCAAGTACAAACCCGACTTCGCCCTGGGCACTTAGCTGCAAGGGTCTATGCACTCAGCTGTGGACTCTACAAGGCCTCTGTGCACTCAGCTACGGACTCTACTAGGCCTCTGCGTACTCAGCTGCGGACTCTACTAGGCCTCTATGCACTCAGCTGCATAGCCTCTTCCTACTACTACGACCCAGTACACTTCAACTTCCACTCTCTGCTCTAACCATGCCTTCGCTATTCTATCTATTCTCTACTCAACTAAACTTTTCTATCTTTATACTTAGATCCTCGCTTTATTTATACAGTCCCATGGTCTGTGGACCATGGGTAGGCTGACACAAATTTACATTAATTTACAATTCTTAGGGCGAACAACCCTATGACTCATCCTAGACTTTCACACTCTGTGCCTGCACTTCATAGAGTCTTGCAATGCAATTGACCAAAACTCAAGCTTTAAGCCCCAAAACCTGCTGTGGGGGATCCCATGCCCAACAATAGTGGTGTGTCTTGTTAGGCTATCAAGTGGTCTCTACCCTATTTTGTCTTATATGGGTACAAGAGTAAAATGTAATATTATTTGTAATTGTGTTGTACGTGAAATTCCAAGTGTAAATATTAGAATATGAAGAGTCATCATGTAATGTAATGTGTCATTTTGTAAAGAAGTTGAAGAGTCATGAAGGTAGTCCAAAGGTCACAAAGGGGAGTTGAAGACTCACCCCCTCTTGTTATAAATAGAACCTCATAACTCATGTAACAAGCTTTTGGGAGCTAAGCTTTTGGCTAGGCTTAGACTTAGAAAGAACTTGGGAGTATTATGAAGAGCCTTGGCTTCTCCATAGCGTAGAGATAGTATATTTATCTGGAGGAGTAGGTGTTCTTGACCGTAATGTTCCACTATTGGGGCTAGTGGTCACCAATGGTGTATGCATGAATGGAACTTTCACTTATAATAATAAAATCAAAGCCAACACACTTTCATGCACATGTTGTGAATATAGTAGGACTATTCTTGTTGTATTTGCAATGTATGTTGTTTAACCTATGCATATGCTTATGAACTATTTCATTTGCATTTGTATGAATCTTTTTGAATGTTTGTTGTTGTATTAACTCATCACTTTAACTTGTGGACTATTCTACATCTTAGCCTGTGATATCATTTTGCTCTTCTGTTCCTTTTAAGTTGCGTACTATTATAGGCTTCCAAAGAGTGCACTTCCTTTTCCCTTCGCGTGTTGGAACCTTCATGCATTGCACTTGATGCTTCATAGTGTCACACACTTGCTCTCACCCAAATTTATCATACTTCCCTCTGCACATTTCCGCAGTCAAGGCATATCATTACCACCCACTGTTGGGACTCTTACTCCAAACGGTGTGAGGTCTAGTTGGGACTTCATATCAAGGAGGTCCCCTGAATGTTGGAAGGTCAAGAACCGTCAACAAGTGGAATTTTAAAGGTGGTTTTGCATATGCACAAGTTGCAAATTAAGGCCCTTGGTGGGATGAAACCATGTTTTTTTTGTTTTGGGCCTATCCTATGTGGGCATTTTTATTTAAAATAGTTTTTATGTGTATGAAAAACATCATATTTGAGAATATGTGTTGGTTACCAACCACACTAAAGGTTTATGCTCACAACTGATCTAAAACATGTTTTTCCCTTATTGGGAAATGGCCACAAGAATTCTCCGACATATACAAAATATAACGTTTTTAAAATTTTAATGAAGGTTACAAACGTTTTTCTTAGAAAAAAAAAAGATAAAATGTCCCAATGCACATGTTATGTAAAATATTTTAATGTTAGCTATTTATATATTATATATTGTTTAAAAAAATTATGTATATATCAATTTTCCTTGAAATCAAACAATTTTTTATTGGAATTACAAGTTTAATGTATTCCTATATAAACATTCAAAAATACCATTTAAACAACTAAAAATTACACGTTATCTATATTATATTATATATATATATATATATATATTATATATATATTATAGAGAGAGAGAAGAGAGAGAGAGAGAGAGAGAGAGAGAGAGAGAGAGAGAGAGAGAGAGAGAGAGAGGAGAGAGAGAGAGCAACTATAGATTTATTGGATCTATCAAGTGATCTGAGGAATGCAATTTTTTTTCAAATTTTGCACTTTGAAAGAGGTTTGCACCTGAGCAGATTTTATCCCTCTTTGGACATTGCTAGATCCATGCTTAAAATAAATCTATATTAGTTTTAATGTTTTGGTGTATTATGTACTTTATAACATAAAAATAAAAATAGATATTTTATTAATAAATTTATTTTGCAAATATCACTTATGTATTATAGCCTTCCACCACTGGGCAGAGCTTTCGAAGAATCTTGATTCTTTTGCCTTTTTACACTATCATATTCATCGACCTATACAACAATGCCACTTCACCATTTGAATGGGAAGGGTTTGTCTCTAACTTATATTCCAATGGAATCATTTTAAAGCAAGAGGAGGACATGACTGTTTGGCATGGGAACAATGCCTCTGGAGAGGTCACAACTTGATTAGCGTACAAGCTTATCAATGGGAAATCCTCTTATTTGGGTGTTAATAAGTGGATGAGGGTTATTTGGGACTGGCACATACACTCTAGGCTCACGTGTTTCTTATAGTTCATGATACTTATTTGGCATAATTTGGTTCATCGCAAGTAAACTAGACCAAATATATGCATCCCATGTCTATAAGTTCAGGAGTTTGTTGATCATATTTTCTTATCTTGTTGTTTTTCTAGATCTCTATGGATTGAGGTGGTGCACACCCTTAATATATCTGAGCTTATTTCAATTCACTATCTGGAGACATGTATGGATTAGTGGATTCAACATAAACGGGCTTTCAAATTTCTATCAGCCTAATTGCTTGGGGTATATGGAAGGTTTGCAATAAGTGAATATTCGAGGGTGCATAGGTCAACCTCAACTAGATCCTTCCTTAGGTTATTGAATTATTTTTGGATTATTTGTGTTCTTTACCCTCTTATAAGCCTCGCTTTGTCTTTGTTCCATGTATTTCCTTTTCATATTTCAAAGGGTATTTCAATGGTGCTTAGAAGTTGGAATCTTGTGGTTGTGGTGGTCTCGTCACTCTTCTTGGAGACACATTTATTAATTTTTGGATGAATTTAGGTTGTGGAACTAATATTAAGGTTGAGGTTGTTGTTTTTTCATCCTTATTTATTGTTGTTGCTTCTATGAAATTATCTTACTTTCAAATTTTTGGAGACTTGAGAGTGGTGATCAGTTTCTTGGCAAGTAGAGGCAAATGATAGGTTCTACTTCTACAATGTTGGATGGAGAGAATCATAGTGTTGAAGAAGTACTTCTAGAACTTGTCTTTCAAGCATATTCTTAGGGAATTCAATGAGAAAGTTGACATCCTCACGAAGAGAGGTCTTCAAGTTGAGGAAGGTTATATATTCCTAGTGAAATTTCATGAGCGTATCATGGTCAGTCACAAAAGACTTCATATTCCTATAGGACACATGCCTCATCATCTTCAGCTTGATTTCACATAATTTTGTTGTCACCTGGTTTTTGTAAACATGTTCTTGCCAGTGTTATAATTTTTGTCATATACCTAACATCATAAGTTTTTTTGGGGTTTTATGAAGGGGCAAAAGTCATAATTTTTTACAGATGTTGTAATTTTGATATTGTATATCTCTAAGTAATTATGGTAACTTAACAACTTTATCAAGGGTGGTCTTTATAGAAAATTGCAAATAAATTTCTAATGTATGTACTCCATTTTGTTTTTTATACAAAAAGATGGTTTTAAAACAAAAAAGCCACTTCTTTTGATGTATGTACTCCATTTTGATTTTTATATAAAAAGACGGTTTTAAAATAAAAATGTCACTTCTAGGTTATTGGCTTCTTTTTGGATTATTTGTTTCCTTTACCCTCTTATAAGCCACACTTTGTCTCTATTCAATGTCTTTCCTTTTCAAATTTCAAAGGGTATTTTGATGGTGCTTATTATTTGGACTCTTGTGGTTGTGGTGGTCTCGTCACCCTTCTTGGAGACATTTTTATCCATTTTTGGATGAATGTAGGTTGTGTAACTAATGCTAAGGTTGAGGTTGTTGTTTTTTGGGCCTTATTTTTTGTTGTTGCTTTTATGAAATTATCTTCCTTTCGTATTTTTAGATACTCGAGAGTGGTGATCAATTGTTTGGCAAGTAGGGGAAAATTACAGGCTCTACTTCTACAATGCTAGATGGATAGAATAATGGTGTTGAAGTACTTTCAGAACATGTTTTTCCAACATATTCTTCTAGAATTCAATGAGAAAGTTGACATCCTCTCGGAGGTCTTCAAGTTGAGGAAGGTTATATATCCCTAGATAAATTTCATGAGGGTATCATATCCGGTCACAAAAGACTTCAGATTCCTACTATTATCACCTAGATTGACCTCAGGCTGAAGGGAGGCAATTCCAGGGTAACCACAAACCAAGCTCAACCTAGTAGCTATCCCTACTAGGTCAAGAGAGGGCTCTCTTCGTGAGGATCTCAGTCAAGATGACTGGATCAGGTAAAGGATTTTAGGCTAGGTATAGTAGCTTGAAAGTTTTGAATGAAATTAGTTGGTGTTTTTCTGGATTAGGTGGAGTTGGGCAGTTTAGGTCTGGGAAATTAGATCAGAAATGCAGGGTGTTCTATGGGGCAAGGTAGGCACAGGATTTATCACTTTAGGCTTCATATTGTGAGGTGTTTAAGAACTATGAGGAGCTAATAAGGGCATGTGACAATCATGGATCCTTGTTAAATAGTAGAAAATATGAAATGTTGACTGATTTCCCAAGGCATAGCATTGACACAATGGACTCTACCTATCAAACTTGAATACGTTCAACTAGAAGTAATGAAATGAATGATGGCATACATAAAACATGTAAACAAGTGATCACAAAATAAGAAACTGTACTAAAACTCCATACCACAGGGATCCCATTAAAATAGCTACAAATTTTATTAATATCCTTGCCAAACTGCTTATAATGATGTACAATCAAGCTCTGAGCATCCAACTGAGTCCAACCTCTTACAAAGAGAAAGAAGAAGAAGATATAGACATGATTTCAACCTCCTTCCATCCTCAGGGGTTGAATCCCAAAGATGAGAAGCTAATATAACTAATACTGAACAAGAAACAGGAATACATGCATCATCAACAACTTGCCTCTAAAAGTGAAAAATTGATTCATTTTCGCTCAAACTAACTCCTAAGAAATGAATCTACCTCATATTACTATTTATCCATTGTATTTACAAGCCATGACATCATTTACATAGGTAAATCATCCACCATGAGAGAGAATCCATGATTACAGTCAAAAACTGGAAAAATAGCAACCCTGAGCAAAAAATGTGAAAAGCATAGCGCCACTGGGAAAAAGCATAGTGCCACTTTCAAGTCCTTTTTAGAGAAGTTACTGGCATCCCAATTGAGCCCATGATAGCTTATTGGAAATATCTTCGAGTATACTTTCCAGAACACCTAGAATTTCTACATTTGGAGCTCCTTTGATCCCTCAAAACTTGATTCTCCCAAGATTGCTTTTGTGTGTCCAAAAAGTGATAGAAAGGTCATTTTTAGGGTGTGTTTTAACCTTTTGGTGGACCAGTTCTACCCCAAAACTTCTGAAACTTGCTACAGTGCATGTCCTCATCATTATGAATCCAAAAATGCAAGCCATTTCTTCAAAGGGTGCCCCTAGGAAAAGCACAGCGCCAGTGGTGTTGCGCTTTTAGGCAGTTTTTCTGTGTAATAAAATTCAAGATTGAAAATGACAAAATTTGTTCAAAACTTGCCCAAAATTGGTATGAAGCACCAAAATCATGTACTTTGTTGAGCCAATGAGGCTTTAGCTAGCATTCTAAGTCTATCCTCCTCTTTCTTGCCTTTCAAGGCCCGCCTTAGCCTAGTTGTCATTCTCTTGACCCTCATATTGCAAATCTTGTTTCAAGTTCTATAAGGATAGTCCATGTGTCTGATCATCTGATTATCCATGTTGGCCTTCCGTAGCAGCTTCTCAAGGTGCAAGTTGACTCTCTCAAGCCAAGCCACCCTATCATTTTCAATCTCCTGCTCAATAGGGGTCAAATTGTGACTTATGCCTCTTTGCCACTTTTTCGTTTCATCTTGAGCACTTCTAGCTCCATGAGGACTTGTTTGTCAGTCAATTGCTTTTTTTCTTGCTCCAAATATGTGATGACATATTTTGCCCTCTTCAAATTGTCCACCAAATCTTGCACTTGAGCTTCCCTTACCCGTATGATGATGTCTTTGATGTTTTCTTAATCCTAAGTCTCTAAATCAATGGCCTAAGTATCATCCTGCTCAAACTCATCATGCTTTGCTAGATCAAAGTCTCTTTCCTCCTCATCATCAAGGTCTTCCTCCTGCACCTTTTCCTTCTTTTTGTGTAGTTGTTGTACATGTACCTACTCTATCAATGAAGAAGGAAAAGCCCCTTCCACATCTTGTGGAGTTAGCATTTTCCTATAGGCTGATGAAGAAGGTAAGGCCCCTTCCACATTCTGTGGAGAAAACACTTGCCTATCTACTGCAAATAATCTCCTAATGCCCCTCTATCATGAAAATGGACACTTCAGTAGTTCTTGTCTCCTTGGCTTCCTCAACTGTTTTAGCTGGGCTAGAAGGTTCTCCTGCTTCTTGAGGCACTGGTGGAGGAATTAGAGGACCCCTGAAGATCTCATGAGAAATTAAGGTCTCCCAAGGGATGTTAAGGAGACTGACGTGATGAAGCACAATGATTTTTATCAGGGAGATATGATAAAGGTTGCTCATTTTCTGAGGGTAAGGCTTCCTTTGGACAATAAAAGCCATTTTCTCAATACTCCTAAACAAGTAATAAGGGATGTTTAACATCCTCACTCTGGTAAAATGCATGAGGAGCCTGATATGATAAGTATACAGCCTGGATAATTGACCCTCACAAGTGAAATACTTCATGATGATTTTCATCATGGGGACATACATGTTCTCAAGAAACTTGAAAGGAAATAGTCTCTTCACCTAATTTCTATACTGGGGTTTGATATAAGGTTCATAATAGTACTCATCTAGATCCTAGCGCTTGAACCACTTCTCCCCTACATTAGGGATCCTAGTGGAATCTGAAATAATGGAATAAGAAATGGTGAAAGTTACCCCAACAAGAGTCACCCTGTTGTCATGAAGATGTGCTGAAAAAAGCCTAGTGAGCTCCAGGTGATATTTCACTCTCTCAACCTGTTCATAGAATTCATAGCAACCAAGGTACTTGAAGCTTGTGATAGCCAACTCTGAGGCCTGTAATTCCCTAAGGTTTGATGGTTCTTCTCTGATAATCTTGCCTCCCTTGTGTGGTTTTCTTGGTTGCATGGCTCCATTAGCTAAGGTATCACTAGCTGTGTTCTCCTCCTCATAATCTTGGTCTTCTAGGTCCATGTTTGCAAGGGAGAAATGAAGGGATGGAAAATGGGATTGCAACTGGGAAATGAATGGAAATGAGAAGAAGGTTTTGTGCCTTAAGCTCTTGGGGAAGAGAGACAAAGGGAATGTGAAGGAAAATTGGGAAAGAGGGAAAAGAGATAGGGAAATTCTAGGACTGTAGGGTTGGGTGTTGAGAGGAGTAGGAAGGAGTTATGGTTTAGGTAGAATTAGGGAGAATTCTAGAGTTTCAAGATTAAAAATGACCAATGATGCTTGCAACTTAGATTTAGCAACCCAAAACCAATATGAAGGACATGTACTTGCCTATATAAGGGAGAGCAAAGCAAATTTGATGTCTACTGGAAGATTTGGAGGTTTTTGGTCACTTCTGGGAAACGTGCAATGCCTTTGCTCAGAAGCACAATGCCATGAGAAAAGCGCAACACATGTTAAATTTTTCACTAGAAAAAATAGATAAAAGAACAGTGTCGGGTGAAAAGCATAGCGCCTCCTTCCAAAAGCACAGCGCTAGTCTCTCTTGGCCGAAAGAATAACGCCTCTCGACCAAAAGTGCAGTGTTGGGATTTTTTTGCACAAACTCACTCGAATGTGACTTTCTTCCTTCTCCCTTCTACTTTCTTGCTTGGCAAATGAAGATAATGAATTTGAAAATGAAGTATGATGGTTTAAATACAGGAATATTTTAATTTTTCGCTTGAAAAAACCACTTTTTCAATGTTTCTAGTTCTTTTCCAAAACTCTATTTTAATGCCTTTTCTTCTTGTATCTTTGCAGGTGAATAAATGCTCAATTTGACTTGAATTTTGCAATTTTTTTTTGTCTTGCAGCAAGGAGAAATGCTCTGATGCAGCTGGGATCACGTATTACATATAGGAACTTAAAATTACAAATGAAATACAAAATAAACTAAAATACTCTGTTTTTACCTCAAAAACATGTTTTTGAGGTGAAAATTACTTTAGGTTTAAAATATAATAATTTCAATAGCTATGACTTTCAAACCATCATGCTCGATTTACTGATGATCCTCATAACCTTGCTGACCTTTATTTACACTTTGAAATCAGTTTCTTGACTTTGGTGATGAAACGCTAGTCCTAATGAAATCATGCCCTATGAACAAATGAAATGAACTCTAGATTAATTATGAAACCCTGACTAAAGATAATATGAAGAAGGATCAACAAGTATAATCTATGAGGGAAAGATTTTCTGAAGAGAAAACAACCATCAATGGATTAGTATATCATGACCTATTGGAATCATGCAATATTTTTAGTATGGGACTACTAAAATGCATATGCAAAGAGTGAATTTTGATCCCCGATGGAAATATTCAGATACTGACACTAACATTGGCCTCATTGGGGATGGAAGCTCCTTGGAGGTGTCCAGAACACCATAGACCAAGTGCCTCATCCATTGGGCAATACGGTCAAAACCAAAACTGACTCAAAACTTGACTATAATCCAACTCAGACTTGACACTAATCTTTTGAACTTTATAGCCTTGACTTTAGGTCCCAAGCTCAAATGGTAGTGTACTTGAAAACTTGCAAGGAAACTCAAAATTGTATATACAATGAAAGTGACATAATTTCATGGTACCACCTCAAAGGTAGTAGTGCTTAAGGAGCCTACCATTCACTGGCCATCCTGAACAATCCTAACCATCCATCTCCTTGAGCAGAAAAGAATTATGTCCTCTATATGTTGAGATCTTATAAGGTCCTTTCCATAGATTGTTGAACTTAATATACTTTCGTTTGTGCTCATTCCGTGCATCCCACCACAGCACTACATCCTCTAGCTAAAACTTTTCTGCTTTGGTTTTCTGGTCATATATCTTCTTTATCTTTTCTTGCAGTTTGAAAGTGTTTTCAGAAACCTCTTCCCTTGTTTGTTGAAGGTGAATCATTTGATTAATTCTTCACTGAATATCATCCTCTTCGTTGCCAACTTCCTATAGTAATCTCATGATTGGGGCTACAAGTGATGTAGGAAATACTATATCAGTACCATAAACCAACTCAAAAGGTGACATACCTATGGATTTCTTGTTGCTCACTCTATCGGCCCACAAGGCATTAACAAGCTTTCGATGACAATTCTTCTTATTTGCCTCCAAAAGTTTCTTGATTATATTCACCAAGGACTTATTTGATGACTCGACCAATCCATTGCCTTGCGGGTACTATGTTGTGGAATGACCCAATGTAATATTGTACTTGTTCCAGAATTCCACCATCTTCTTGGACTTAAATTCTACTACATTATCTTTTATGGTCTTGTGAGGGCAACCAAAATGAGACAAAATATTAGATTCAGAAAATTGAATACCTACCGTATTCGTGGCCTGCCTTGTCAGGATGGCCTCAATCCACTTGGTGAAGTAATCGATAGCTATCAAGATCCATCGATGTTGTGTTGATGATATAGGATGGATTTCCCCTATGAAATCAAGTCCACATTGTTGGAAGGGTGCATTTAATTCAACTAGTTTCAAAGGAAGAGGGAGTAGCTTTCTTTTTCCTTGAAAAACTTGGCATTCATAGCAACTCATCATTGTTTTATACAAATCTGAAAATAATGTTGGCCAATAATATCTTGCTCTCAACACTTTGTTAGCTGTTGTTTTCCAAAACAAATGACCGCCACAATCACCTTTATGAAAATCATGCATCACTTGCTGAGCTTCATCTTCAACCAAACAATTAAGAAGAAACCCTTCCGAATCTTTCCAATAAAGAGCATTGTTTAAAATGTAGAATTTAGCTGATTTTAGTTTTAGTGATCTACCTCTTCTCCTTGACATTCCAGGAGGTGGTGAAAGATATTGAAGAACATAACCTATATCCGAATACCACGATGATTGAAGAAACATTTCTGAAACTTGAATGAGCGAGTCACCATCCTCATCCTCCGACATTGCTGCTATGAGATTTATGTCTAGAGCATGCAAATTTGATTCTACCATCAGTTTTGCTAAGCCTTGTCCCTTGAGCAGTTTAGTGGGTTTAATCTCTAGATCATTTCCAACATTATTGCTATCCACTTACCTCTTCTTCCCTCTAGATCAGTTTGCATCAAAACATCTTTCATCGCTGCATTAGGAACATATGCTATGGTATGTGAATGTAGAATGTACACTTTAAAATCCTTCAATGCTTTTGTGAGAGCCAGCACTTGTTTCTCAATGATATTATACCGCAAGGTGGCATCTCGAATAGTCCTATTGAAAAAAGCAATGGGTTTCTCAATCTATTCTCTCTTTTGCATCAATACCGCAACCATGGTATGCTCAGATGCAAATGAAAATATAATGAAATATTGAGTGTAATCAAGACTAATCAAGACTGGAGCTGTGGTCAAAGCAAACTTTACCAAATTGAATGACTTCATGGCATCCTCGGTCCATTTCACAATGCTGTCCTTTTTCAACATATTAGTCATTTCACATAAATGTTCTGCCAAATTGGGTATAAATCTGCGTAAGAAATTCATCTTACCATTGAAAGCTTGGATCTCTTTTTTGTTGCGCGGAAAGTCTATATGATGAATTACCTCCACCCTTGAAGGATCAATGTGGATACCGTCTTTAGAAATGATATGACGAAAAAGTTTACCTTCATCCATGGCAAAAAGACTCTTCTTATGGTTGAGAGAAATCTTGAACTTTCTACATCTCTTAAAGACAATCCTTAAGTGGTGCAAGTGTTCATCATTAAAACCAGAGAATATCGTCAAATCATCTAAATAAACAACTAAGAAAACATCCTTCTCATTAGCAAAAGTGATGTCCATCGCTCACTGAAAAGTGGTTTTGGCATTCTTCAATCTGAATGGCATTTTGGCATATTGAAAAGTTCCCCAAGGTGTTGTGAAGGCACCTTTGTCTTGGTATTTTTCATGCACCAAGATCTGATTATAGCCTAAGTAATCATCAAGTAGTGACATCCGTGATGCTCCAACCACTCTTTGCAGAATATGGTCCATCTTTGGAAGTGGATAGTTATCCTTTAAGGATACTTTGTTGAGGTTTTAGAAATCTATGCACAACCTTATTTCTCTAGTCTTCTTTCATACCAAGACCAAATTAGAAATCCAATCAGAAAATCTGATTAGAACAATGATGCCAGCTTTGAACAATCTATTTACCTCTTTTTCAATGGATGAAAGCTACTTTGGATTGATCCTTCTCAACTTCTGTCTGAAAGGTTTTTGATCCATCTTGATAGGAATAGTATGTTGAATTATATCTTTGTCATAAACCTTCAAATATGAATAATCCCACACAAACACATCAGAAAATTCATAAAGTAATCTAACATACTAGGCCTTTACCTCGGGAGAAAATGCTTTTGATAACTTTACAAGCTTGGGCTTGTCTCCTTTGTCGGTAGGCACCAAGCTCGGCTTTCTTCCAACATCATCTTGGTAGAAAAGATCCTCTAAAGGTATGAGACCTCTAGGAATAATGCTATCCTTCAACTGTAATACTTCCATCTGATTCACCTCAATCTCTTGTTCATCGGTATCACAATCATCATCAATGGAGGCATCCTTGAAATTTCCTTCATTCTGTAAAAAGGCATTGATTTCATTATCGTCCCAAAACACTTGCCAATACCTTAAATTATCTGGAACAATAGGTTGGTGTTTGACATGAACTTCCAACTTGTTGTTGGAGTTCATTGGGATCTTCAAATTGCTTGCAGCAGTGGCGAGCGAATCTGCAATAATGTTTTGAGTCTGGGGTATTGCCGTCAAAGTATATTTAGGAAACATTCTCAAAATATCTAGAACTTCACTTCTATATGCTCTCATCCGTGGATGCTTTGCTTGATACTCTCCCTTTATCTGTTTGACCACAAGCTCTAAATCACCATAGTCAGAAATCCTTTTTGCATTCAATTTCTTCAAAATTTTAAGACCTGTAATCAAAGCCGCATACTCCACTTCATTGTTAGAGCAATCAAAAGCCAAATTGAAGAACATACTCTAACATTACTTGGGACTTTGGTAGGCTGGAAAGCAAGGTTGTGAATCCAAATTCCTATACCGGCACCATCCTTAACCACGACACCATCAAAATCCATGCTCCAAAGGTTGGCTTCATCTTCTAGATTTTGAAATTTTGTTTCCTTCACTTCCTTACCTTGACTGATTAATTCATTTTTATGCTCTTCACTAATCTTCTGCTGCTCAGAAGAACTTGCGTACAAATCATGGTATTCCAAGTAATATCAAGGCCCAACTTCTCCATAATGGCTTTAGGCATCAAATTATGAGAAGATCCAGAATCAAACATGGAATTATGGAGAATGTACGCATGCAACCTAAGACTCAAATAAAAGGAGGAACTTCATTATCTTCAGATTGACCTTCTATGGTTGGACCAACAATGAGTTCAGGATGTTCATCTTCGACATTTACCATATCTGACAAAGGGTCTATCTGCAGAATTCGAGATACCTAGTGTTTATAATTATTATCCTTTACTAGCTCAGTCAAAGGAATGGACACTTTTAATTTAGCAATTTCATTTTCTAAATTAAAGGATGAAACTTTTTCTACCTCTTTGACAGTAAGGTCCTTCTTCTCTACTTGCTCTTTCACTACACTTTGTTGATTATTCTTCTCATTTGCAATGTTATTTGTTGATGGTACTTTGCTGGAACTTGGATCAGCAAGCTATTTCCTTTTCTTCTGAATGTTTGAGGAGTCATTCTTTGGTTGCAACTCTTTTCTTTTCTGAATGGGATTGATCAGCACACCTCTAATTCTCAAAGAATATTGCCTCTATTGTGTTGTCAAAGCATTCATATAACCTTGTTGATAATCATCAGACTCAGCCTCCAAAACTGCATCATTTGCTAATATGTAATCTTCATCCCTTTGAATATTTGGAACCTCTGCATATTCATCATCTTCTGTCAGAAAAATGGTTTGCTTCACTTACTAAATCATCATCTTCTGCTTCCATTCCCTGAACATAATTTTGCTGCAAAGGAGTTATGATCTGTTGCTTTTGTGTTGGTTGGTCCAGTGCCTTTTGTTCACTCTACTTGATCCAGAATTGGGGCTGTTGTTATCCTCTAAAATTTGGATTCTTGATTGGTGGTTCAGGTCTATATGTAATGGTCAATCAGTCAACCATCTTCTCCACTATTTGGATCAAAGTATCCATCTTAGCATCTGAAGAATATGCTTCCTCTTTTATGGTCACTCTCTTTTCAAATCTCATTCTTGCTCTTTTGGCCAGTAGATTTTCTTCTACACTTATAGCATTCTTCTGCATGTCTTCTAGTGTGGTGGGATCACGTTCCCTTAACTGATATGCCATATCAGCATTGAAACCGTCTGGAAACTTGAGCAAGGCTAACCCCTCTGGTGGTTTAATGTTAGCCAGAATAGCATTATATACTACATTAAACCTCATGCAATAATCTTGCACACTTTCACCAGCATTCCTTTTGATATTTTCATACTCAGACAAAATTTGGAGAGGGTTCTTCTTTACCTCCCACCGATCCAAGAATTTCCTATGCAAGACTGGCAAAGTCGTGATAGAGGCTACGAGTAAAGCTCTAAACCATTTTTGAACTTCACCTGCAAAGCTTTGAACAAACAATCTCATAGTCACATTTTCTATCTCTACCTCATGAAGGTCGAAGAATTCATTCATTCTATCAACATGTTGTTGAGTTGTAATGTTTTGAGTGGCATCAAAAAGAGGTATTTTACTTTGGTAATCAGCAGGTATA
Source organism: Pinus taeda (assembly GCA_000404065.3). Lineage (NCBI taxonomy): Eukaryota > Viridiplantae > Streptophyta > Pinopsida > Pinales > Pinaceae > Pinus > Pinus taeda. The sequence goes on along the minus strand of APFE030444399.1, from coordinate 33,497 downwards.
TCATCAAGATTATGAGGTAAAACAAGGGGTGCATACTGGGCAGCCATGACTCGAGGTGGATTTGAAACAATGGTTGGACCACTAGGGTTTAATGGAGTGGTTGAGGGAGTAGGGGTAATTGGTGTTTGATAGGATATGATAGGTTAAAGGGGAAGGGTAAGTATAAATTGAAGTTGGTAATGAACTTCAGAGATTTATGGGAATAATGATGAACTGAGGGTAGTGGATGTCAATTCAGAAAGCTCAGGGATCTTAGTAGCAGTGATGGAAGATTATGGATAATTTAGGATATACTTGTCAATTGACCAATTCACCTTTTGAATTTTGAGATTTGCAATAAATTTCAGGTCTAGAACTATATCATCAAGTGCACTTTCAGATTTGGTCCTAAACTGAGAAAGGTCAAATGACAAATCAAAAGAGATATCTTCTAAGAACAACCACTCTTCTGGGCTAGGAATCTACTTTAATCGAAGGGGTCAAGCTGACTGAACTTTCTTGTATTTTGAGTATTCTTGAAATCAAATTAGGATTATCCACTACTGGGGTGGGATTGGGATCACGATTGGCCCTAGTGTACTTTCTCGAAGCCAGTATGCTCAAATTTCTAAGTTTTCCTATATTACTTTACAAATTTCTATTTCAGCCTAGTAAATTCTAAAACTCATCATCCAAGGTTCAAGAATTTATATGAAGATATTACGGGGGAGGTTATTCTTTCATTCCCCAGTATGGTCACCACTATGTTATCACCTAGATTGACCTCAAGCTAAAGGGAGGCAATTCAGGGTAACCACAAACCAAGCTCATCCTAGTAGCTAGCACTACTAGGTCAGGAGAGGGCTCTCTCCATAAGGATCTCAGTCAAGATGACTGGATTAGGTAAATGATTTTAGTCTAGGTATATTAGCTTGAAATTTTTGATTGAAATTTGTTGGTGTTTTGCCGGATAAGGTGGAGCTGGGCAGTTAGGGTCTGGGAAATTAGGTCAGAAATGCAAGGTGCTCTATGAGGCAAGGTAGGCATAGGATTTAGCACTTTAGGATTGATGATGTGAGGTGTTTAACACTAATGAGGAGCTAAGAAGGGCATGTGACAATCATGTATCCTTCTTAAACAGTAGAAAACATGAAATGTTGACTGATTTCCCAAGGCAGAGCATTGATACAATGGATTCTACCTATAAAACTTGAAAACATTCAACTAGAAGAAATGAAATGAATCATGGCATAAATAAAACATGTAAAAAAATTATCACAAAAGAATAAATTTTACTAAAACTCCATACCACAGGGATCCCATAAAAATAGCTGCAAATCTTATTAATCTCCTTGCCAAACTACTTACAATGATGTACAATCAAGATCTAAGCATCCAACTAAGTCCAACCTGTTAAAAAGAGAAAGAAGAAGAATATATAGACATGATTTCAACCTCCACCCATCCTCAGGGGTCAAATCCCCAAGATGAGGAGCTAATCTAACTAATGCTGAACAAGAAACATGAATATAGGCATCATCAACAACTTGCCTCTAAGTGAAAAACTGATTCATCTTGGCTCAAACTAACTCCTAAGCAATGAATCTACCTTATATTACTATTTATCCATCATATTTACAAGCCGTGACATCATTTACATAGGTAAATCATCCACCATGAGAGAGAATCCATGATTACAATAAAAAACTAGAAAAATAGCAGCCCTGAGCAAAAACTGTGAAAAGCGCAACGCCACTAGGCAAAAGTGCAATGCCAATTTTAGGTCCCTTTTGGAGACCTTACCGGCATCCAAATTGAGCCCATGATATCTCATTGGAAAGGTCTTCAAGTCTAATTTCTATAACACTTGGAATTTCTACATTGGAGCTCATTCAACCCCTCAAAACTTGATTCTCCCAAGACTGCTTCTGTGTGTCCAAAACGTGGCAGAAAGGTCATTCTTAGGGGTTTTGTTTTACCTTTTTGTGGACCATTTCTACCCCAAAACTTTTGAAACTTGCTAGGGTTCATGTACTCATCATTCTAAATCAAAAAATTCAAGCCATTTCTTCAAACGATTCCCGTAGGAAAAGTGTAGCACCAGTGGTGTTATGCTTTTAGGCAGATTTTCTATGTAATAAAATTCAAAATTGCAAATGACAAAATTTGTTCAAAACTTGCCCAAAATTGCTGTAAAGCACCACCATCATGTACTTTGCTGAGCCAAGGAGGCTTCAGCCACCATTCCAAGTCTATCCTCCTCTTCTTTTCCTTTCAAGGCCCACCTTAGCCTAGCTTTCATTCTCTTGACCCTCATATTGCAAATCTTGTTTCGAGTCTTATAATGATAGGCCATGTGTTTGCTCATTTAATTATCCCTGTTGGCCTTCTATAGTAGCTTCTCAAGGTGCAAGTTGAATCTCTCAAGCCAAGTCTCCCTATCATTTTCAATCTCCTCATCAATAAGGGTCAAAGTGACTTATGCCTATTTTCCACTTTGTCATTTCATCTTGAGCACTTCTAGCTCCATAAGGACTTGTTTCTGCTTGTCTTCTTGATCCAAATATGTGATGAAATATTTGGCCCTCCCCAAATTGTCCTCCAAAGCTTGCACTTGAGCTTCCCTTTCCTGTATGATGATGTTTTTAATGGTTTCCTGATCCTGAGTCTCTAAATCAATGGTCTGAGTATAATGCTGCTCAACCTCGTCATGCTCTACTAGATCAAAGTCTCTTTCCTCCTCATCATTAAGGTCTTCCTCCTACACCTTTTCCTTCCCTTTGTACATCTGCTATACCTGTACCTATTGTGTTGATGAAGAAAGCAAAGCCCCTTCCACATCTTGTGGAGTTAGCATTTTCCTATAGGCTGATGAAGAAGGCAAGGCCCCTTCCACATCCATGGAGAAAACACTTGCCTATCTACAAAAAATAATCTCATAATGCCCCTCTGATATGTCATGAAAACGGCCACTTTAGTAGTTCTTATCTCCTTGGCCTCCTCATCTATTTTAGTTGGGATAGAAGGTCCTCTTGCTTCTTGAGGCACTGGTGGAGGAATTAGAGGACTCCTAAGGATCTCATGAGAAATGAAGGTCTCCCAAGGGATGTTAAGGAGACTGAGATGATGAAGCACAATGATTTTGATCAGGGAGTAATTATAAAGGTTTCTCATCTGCTGAGGGTAAGGCTTCCTTTGGACAATAAAATCCATTTTCTCAATACTCCTAAACAAGTAATAAGGGATGTTTAACATCCTCACTCTGGGTAAATGCATGAGGATCCTGATATGAGAAGTATATAGCCTGGAGAACCAACCCTCACAAGTGAAATACTTCATGATTATTTTCATCATGGGGACATACTTGTTCTCAAGAAACTTGAAAGGAAATAGTCTCTTCACCTGATTTCTATACTGGGGTTTGATATAAGGTTCATAATAGTACTCATATAGATCCTAGCGCTTGAACCACTTCTCCCCTACATTAGGAATCCTGGTGGCATCTGAAATAATGGAAGAATAGATGGTGAGATTTACCCGAGCAAGAGTCACCCTGTTGGCATGAACATGTGTTGCAAAAATCCTAGTGAGCTCCAAGTGATATTGCACTCTCTCAACCTGTTCACAGAATTCATAGTAGCTAAGGTACTTGAAGCATGTGACAGCCAACTTTGAGGCCTGTAATTCCCTAAGGTTTGATGGATCTTCTCTGATTATCCTACCACCCTTGTGTGGTTTTCTTGGTTTCATGGCTCCATTAGCTAAGGTATCACTAGCTGTGTTCTCCTCCTCATAATCTTGGTCTTCCAGGTCCATGTTTGCAAGGGAGAAATGAAGGGATGGAAAATGGGCTTGCAACTGGGAAATGAATGGAAATGAGAAGAATGGTTTGTTCCTTAAGCTCTTGGGGAAGAGAGACAAAGGCAATGTGAAGGAAAAGTGGGAAAGAGGGAAAAGGGATAGGGTGATTTCTAGACTGTAGGGCTTGGTGTTGAGAGGAGTAGGAAGGAGTTATGGTTTAGGTAGAACTAGGGAGAATTCTAGGGTTTCAAGATTACAAATGACCAATGATGCTTGCAACTTAGATTTAGCAACCCAAAACCAATATGAAGGACATGTACTTACCTATATAAGGGAAAGCAAAGCAAATTTGAGGTCTACTAGAAGATTTGGAGGTTTTTGGTCACTTTTGGGAAAAGAGCAGTGCCTTCACTCAAAAGTGCAGTGCCATGACAAAAGCGTAGTGCCTGTTCAATTTTGCACTGGAAAAAATGGAGAAAAGCACAATGACGAGTGAAAAGTGCAGTGCCTCCTTCCAAAAGAACAGTGCCACTCTATCTTGGCCAAAAGCACGGCATTTCTCAACCAAAAGCATAGCACTGGGAGTTTTTTTCTCAAACTCACTCAAACATGACTTTCTTCCTTCTCCCTTTCACTTTCTTGCTTGGAAAATGAAGATAATGAATTTGAAAATGAAGTATGAGGGTTTAAATAGAGGAAGATTTTAACTTTTCACTTGAAAAATGCACTTTTTCAATGTTTCTAGTTCTTTTTCAAAACTCTGTTTTAATGCATTTTCTTCTTGTATCTTTGCAGGTGAATAAATGCTCAATTTGACTTGAATTTTGTAGTGTTTTTTGGTGTTGCAGCAAGGATAAATGCTCTAATGCAGCTAGGATCACTTATTACATATAGGAACTTAAAATTACAAATGGAATACAAAATAAAGTAAAATACTTTGTTTTCACCTCAAAACATGTTTTTGAGGTGAAAATTGCATTAGGTTTAAAAAATAATAATTTCAGTAGCTATGACTTTCAAACCATCATGCTTGATTTATTGATCGTCCTCATACCCTTGCTGACCTTTATTTACACTTTGAAATCTGTTTCTTGACCTTGGTGATGAAACCCTAGACCTAATGAAATCATGCCCTATGACCAATTGAGATGAACTATAGATTAATTATGAAACCCTGACTGAAGACAATCTGAAGAAGGATTAGAAAGTATAGTCTATGAGGGAAAGATTTTCTAAAGAGAAAAAAACCATCAGTGAATCCATATATCATGACTTAATGGAATCATGCAAAATTTTCAGTATGGGACCCCTAAAATGCATATACAAAGAGTGAATTTTGATCCCTAATGGAAGTATGCAAATACTAACACTAACATTGGCCTTATTGGGGATGGCAGCTCCTTGGAGATGTCAAGAACACCATAGACCAAGTGCCTCATCCATTGGGCAATACGGTCAAAACCCAAACTGACTCAAAACTTGACTATAAACCAACTCAGACTTGACACTAATCATTTAAACTTTATAGCCTTCACCTCAGGCCCCAAGCTCAAATGATAGTGTACTTGAAAACTTGTAAGGAAAATCAAAATGGTATATACAATGAAAGTGACATAATTTCAGGGAACCACCTCAAAAGTAGTAACACTTCGGGAGCCTGCCATTCATTGGCCCTCTTGAACAATCCTAGCCATCCATCTCAATGAGAAGAAAAGAATTATTTCCTCTGTATGTTGAGATCTTATATGGTCCTTTCCATAGATTGTCTAACTTACTATGCTTTCCATTGTGCTCATTCCATGCATCCCACTGCAACACTACATCCTCCAGCTGAAACTTTTCTGCTTTGGTTTTGCGGTCATAGATATTCTTTATCTTTTCTTGCAGTCTGATTTTTTTTTTGGGAGACCTCTTCCCTTGTTTGCTGAAGGTGAACCATTTGATTAATTCTTCGCTAAATATCATCCTCTTTACTACTAGTTTCTTGTAGTAATCTCATGACCGGGACTACAAGTGATGTAGGAAATACTATATCAGTGCCATAAACCAACTCAAAAGGTGACATACTTATGGATTTCTTTCTGCTCACTATGTTAGCCCACAAGGCATTAATAAGCTTTCAATGCCAATTCTTCTTATTTGCCTCCAACATTTTCTTGATTATATTCACCAAGGACTTATTTGATGACTTGGCCAATCCATTGACCTGCATGTAGTATGTTGTGGAATGACCCAATGTAATATTGTACTTGTTGCAGAACTCCACCATCTTCTTGGACTTAAATGCCGCTGCATTATCTGTTATGATCTTGTGAGGGAAACCAAAACAAGACAAAATATTAGATTCTAAAAATTGAATAATTACTGTATCCATGGTCTGCCTTGTCAGAATGGTCTCAATCCACTTGGTGAAGTAATTGGTAGCTGTCAAGATCCATCGATGTTGTGCTAATGATATAGGATGGATTTCCCCTATGAAATCAAGTCCCCCCTGTTAGAAGGGTGCATTTACTTCAACTGGTTTCAAAGGAAGAGGAAGAAACTTTCTTTTTCCTTGAAAAACTTGGCATTCATGGCAGCTCATCACTGTTTTATACAAATCTGAAAATAATGTCGGCTAATAATATCCTGCTCTCAACACTTTGCTAGCTGTTGTTTTCCAAACAAATTACCACCACAATCACCTTTATGAAAATCATGCATCATCATTTGAGCTTCATCTTCAACCAAACAATTAAGAAGAACCCCTCCTGGAGCTTTCCAATAAAGAGCGCTAATTAAAATGAAAAATTTAGCTTATTTGAATTTTAGTGATCTAACTTTTCTCCTCGACATTCCAGGAGGTTGCAAAAGATGTTGAAGAACATAAACTATATTAGAATACCACGGTGATTGAAGAAACATTTCTGAAACTTGAATGAGAAAGTCACCATCCTCATCCTCTGACATTGCTGCTATGAGTTTTATGTCTAGAGCATGCAGATTTGATTCTGCCATCAGTTTTGCTAAGCCTTGTCCCTTGATCAGTTTAGTGGTTTTAATCTCCAGATCATATTCGAAAATTGCTACTATCCACTTACCTCTTTTTCCCTCCGGATTAGTTTGCATCAAAACATCTTTCACCGCTGCATTAGGAACATATGCTATGGTATGTGAATGCAGAATGTACACTCTAAAATCCTTCAATGCTTTTATGAGAGCCAACACTTGTTTCTCAATGATATTATACCACAAGGCAGCATCTCGAATAGTCCTAATGAAAAAAGCAATGGGTTGCTTAATCTAATCTCTCTTTTGCATCAATACACAACCATCGTATGCTCGGATGCAAATGAAAATATATTGAAATCTTGAGTGTAATCAGGACTAATCAATATTGGAGCTGTGGTCAAAGCAAAATTTACTAAATTGAATGACTTCGTGGCATCCTTGGTCCATTTCAAAGTGTTTTCCTTTTTCAACATATTAGTCATTTCACATAAAGGTTCTGCCAAATTGGGTATAAATATGCTTAAGAAATTCATCTTACCATTGAAAGCATGAATCTCTTTTTTGTTGTGCAAAAAGTCTATATGATTAATTACCTCCACCCTTGAAGGATCAATGCAGATACTGTCGTTACAAATGATATGACCAAGGAGTTTACCTTCATCTATGGCAAAAAGACTCTTCTTAGGGTTGAGAGAAATCCCGAACTTTCTACATCTCTAAAAGACAATCCTTAAGTGGTGCAAGTGTTCATCATTAGAACCAGAGAATTGTTAGCCTCTCTCATAAAACAATAATAAATCCAAAAATAAATAAATTAATTAAATATTCCAAGATAGGAATTTGTGCCTAACTCTTGGGTTTTTCCTCTAAGATAGGAGTTAGTTTAGGTAACTCCTATATTGGTGTGTGTCTGGTGAGAAATTATCTCAACCAAAGGAGAAATTATCTCAACCAAAAGTGTCTAAGATAGCATGTACTATCTTGAGAACACTATCTCTCATGTATTTATTTGTAACACTATATTCAATTATTTTGATGAATAATAATGAAAGTGAGAGAGAAGCATGAGGCTTCAGCCTTTTTCTGCCAATATTTTGTCTCTAGTTTTTATGTGTGCTTTATATATTTTTCTGTAATTTGCCTGAGTTAATCTCATTTTCAATATGTGGTATCAGAGCCAGCAAGGTTCTAATCTGTTTATTTAATTATCGCTTGAGGACAATTGCATGAGAACTGCGTGTTGTTCTCCCTGTTGTACTCTATCAGCGTCTGCTGGAGATTGCAATTCATAGTTCGAGCGTTGTATGGAGCACAACATCACCAATTTGCCCAACCCATGTTGGGCGTGAAGAAAATTCATAGATGCATCAAGTGTTGAATTTTGCTGAACTTTTAATTAAATTGAGAGAATGTTTTCTTCGTGTGATAACTGTGATGAAAACATCGTTATTTTGGTCTACTGAGTGAAGGTGTCAGCGCCTATATTAAGCACTTCACGACGCCCATTGTGTCATCCAATCTGAGGTTTTATGTCACCAGATCATCAAAGAATCAGTGTTGGATTAAGAGAAGGTTCTCATGGTGCACTTTGTCAACTGTAAGTCGAATAGCACATTGACACATGGTTAGTAGATTGAGAATGTCATGCCACTGGCCATGAATATCACCCACCACCACAACACTCCAATTTCTGTCAACATCGATTTCCAGGCAAACTATAGAGCCGACACCACAATATTTTGCTACAAAACTGGAAGACGACAATGAAGGAGTTACATATTGGAACAATTCTTACATTGATTGGTAAGTCTTCTGATCGTTTCATTAAAATGTCACCATAAGGTTCCTGATGATGAATTGATGACACAGTTGATACTGTAGCATGCAAGTAATTTGGAACAACATTTTCAAGATAATAAGTCTGCACGTCCTGTGCCCTGCCTTCCACTGATATTATTGCCGGTTCTCTACTTCGCAATGATTCTTCAGCATTTGTTTGATGTTGCTTTTTACCACTTTGGATTTACTCTGAAAAGTACTGAAGATGGATGAATAAAAACTTATTGACCACCTCTAATAGTTCGATATTTTCCTGCTTCACTTGATATCTCTAATCGGCATGCTTGTATAAAGAATCCTGAAGTAACCACCTTCCTGATTACCTGTGTGTTTCTTCCACATGAATTTATCTTTACACATAACCTGTGAATCAATTTCCTGAGTTGATTTTATGATTTCTACGACTTTTTTCATATCCCGATTGTTTATTAAGTTTTTGTGGCACCATTGAGAAGACTAATTTGACTAAAAGCCCTCATTTACATTGAGATGCGTTATATGGTCTCCCTCTGCAGCAACAAAGCGGTCCTTCACTTTATCCAATGCCTTTTCAATTCCCTTGCTAGACTGAACTGATAAAACTACTGCAATAATAAGAACTTCCTCACAACAGCCCATTGAGCTTGACGAGGACAGCATCTTTGAAATCATATGCTCCAGAGAACTTCAGCAACTTGAAACCCAGTTGGAGATGTCAACTTGCCGTCTTCATCTAAGACACCTATTGCATAAAGAACCTCCAGTGCCCTCCTCAAATGATTCGAGCTTTCTCCTGCACGTAGATCAAATCGCCAAAGTCAACTTTTTTAAATCACTCTTAGTGGAGTAATATTTTAAAGGTTTTGTGTGGAAAAAGTGCATTTCCAAAAAAACGTGAATTCAAGTGATTTCATAAAGTTTTTTAATAATTATTTTAATGGGAAGTATGTAAAGGCATTTTTAAAGAGTGTTTATAAAGTCCTTATGGAATTTTAAGGAGACATAAGGAGTATTTCTAATTCTTTATGTAATGGAGTGATAAGTTTTGGAGAGATAAGGTGAAAGTATTTTGAACTTTGGAGCGATAAGGTAAATTTATTTGTGTATTTGGAGTGATAAGGGAAAGTTGTTGGAATTCAAAGTATTGTTTTACTTTGAGAGGGATCGTGTCACTATCCATTCAAATTTTGAAGGCGAGTTGTTTCAAAGGGTTGTCAGCTTGGCATTATCATTGCTTCAAATGTACTTAGTGATTAATAAAGATATCATATTTTTTGTGGTGATTGTGTCCTAGATCCGCCTGAAATTGAATAAGGGGATCTAAGGTACACTATGTGTGTTTGATGGCGCATGTGTTTTATGGCTTCATGTTTTTGCCTTTTGATCTGTGTCTAGTTGTGACACATCAATAATTTCATTTAATATCGCATACATAAAGCAAGCACACCACATAGCTGCAAGATCAACACTACAACAAATAATCAAAGTTCTCAACATCGGCATTCTACCTCAACAAACAAATTCACTCAAATACAATCAAGTTCATGAATCTACAAATTCCAGCATTTCAAAGCAAAGTCTACATCAACATTCTTGCAAACAAATTTAAGAACTTGTAATCAAACTCAAATTACATTGAATTGTAAGGGTGCATTCTCGGTTGAAACCGACACCCAAGTCTTGAATTGACTCAAACTGAATTCATTGTAGTGAGTCATTGGAATCATTGTAAGCTTTTTTGGGTGCATTTTTGACAGTGTTCGACACCCTTCCTTTAAAGCACAATCAAGTGAGTCAGAGTGAAGATCATTGCAGCAACCATCAAAGCAACCAAACAAGTTCAAATCTAACACCAATCAAGCAAGTTGAGATCGACATCAAGCGAGCGTGGCTATTCATTCAAGTGAGCATTTATGCAAACACGATCATCATCAAGCGAGCGTGAATTCCAAAGTTTAAGCAAGAAAGTTCTAGCAAGTGTTCTCAGCAAGTACAATAAGCAAAAAATCAAGCGAGCGTGCCATTCAAGTCCCATAGCAAGCGAGCCTGTCATTCACGTAACAAAATCAAGTGAAACAATTCAAAGCATGACATCTACAACAAGAGAGCCTGATTTCAAGTAAACAAGTTCAGATGGCACAACATATTTAGTTGTTAAACATTCTTCACAGTTTGATCATCTCCAGTAATGAAAACATGGTGCACATCAGCAAATAAACTCTTGCTGATCTTTCACGGCATCTACAACAAACACATGAAATCATTGAGTTTCTTGAACTAGAGTCACAACTACAAAGAGATGAGCTGCAACAAAAGAGTGCTTCTTCGAAGTCATTCAACCATGCAGATGAAGATAAAGATGTTGATTCCAAATCACTCATCCAAACAACTTCAAGTGCCGAAGTTGTTCCAATTAAAATTTCTTCCAAACCCATCATCAAGCCCTGGGAAGAAATTCAAAATAACAAGAATCGACGAGGCTTAGGATATGTCACTGATGAAACCAACTTACATATCCCAAATTATTCAAAGCCAATTAAGTTCGTGAGTGCAGGATTTCTTGAACCACTCACCTCAGTAGGTTCTGAAAAAGTTGTAGACAAACAAAAATGCACGCAACCTGAAGTTGATGTCCAACCGAAATGTTCTCATTGTCAAAGAATCGGTCATATGGAACATCAGTGTTTTGATCTCCCTCCTTGTTGCCATTGTGGCAAGCCCAATCATTCCTCAGAAAAATGTCGCAACCAACAAAAATCAACCAGATTGAAGACACATTATGAATGGATCGATCCTTGGGAATGGTCATCCACAGTCAAAAGATTGTCTCAGTTCTACAACTGACTACAATCTCACATAGTGCAGCCAACAGTAAACCGATGATGGTACTCTCCTGCAGTTGAACGAGGGAGTACAACAGTGAAACTCTCCTACACCTGAAGGGGGGGAGTTCAGATATATTTTGGAGAATATTGTCTCTCCTTTCAGCAGACAAAGGGGGGAAATGTCAATGAAATTGACAAGTGGTTGTCCGACTAAAAGTCTCGACAACATCAGCGAAGCAGCCATTGGGCATCTTCATCAAATTGTGTCAGTGGACACTGGATGCTGTTTTCAAGCAAAGGAAAGTTGGATCCTTTTTCGGCTTCGCATATGATGGAGTTGTCAAGCGTCCTTCTGAGATGAATCAGTCATGCAACTGACTCAGTCTCTTCATATTGCATTTTCTTCAGCATCCAGATTTGGCGGTTTTTTTCAGGCAATGTTTTTGAGGATCAACATGAGAACTTGGAAGATGGTTCCTCGTTCTTATTTTGGATTTATCATTGAGGGGGGGAATGTTAGTCTCTCTCATAAAACAATAATAAATCCAAAAATAAATAAATTAATTAAATATTCCAATTTAGGAAAGTGTGTCTAAATCTTGGGTTGTTCCTCTAAGATAGGAGTTAGTTTAGGTAACTCCTATATTGGTGTGTGTCTGGTGAGAAATTATCTCAACCAAAAGTGTCTAAGATAGCATGTACTATCTTGAGAACACTATCTCTCATGTCTTTATTTGTAACACTATATTCAATTATTTTGATGAATAATAATGAAAGTGAGAGAGAAGCATGAGGCTTTAGCCTTTTTCCGCCAATATTTTGTCTCTAGTTTTTATGTGTGCTTTATACACTTTTCTATAATTTGTCTGAGTTAATCTCATTTTCAATAAGAATACCATCAAATCCTCTAAATAAACAACTAAGAAAACATCCTTCTCATTAGCAGAAGTGATGTCCATCACTTGCTGAAAAGTGGCTCCTGCATTCTTCAATCCTATTGGCATTTTGGCATACTCAAAAGTTCCCCAAGGTGTTGTGAAGGTAACTTTGTCTTGGTCTTTTTCATGCACCAAGATATTATTATAGCCTAAGTAACCATCGAGTAGTGACATCCATGATGCTCCAACCACTCTTTGCAGAATATGGTCCATATTTGGAAGTGGATAATTATCCTTTAAGGATACTTTGTTGAGGTTCTGGAAACCTGTGCACAACCTTATTTCTCTAGTCTTCTTTCGTACTGGGACCAAATTTGAAATCCGATCAAAAAATCTGATTGGAACAATGATGCCAGCTTTGAACAATCTATTTACCTCTTTCTTGATGGATGGAAACATCTTTGGATTGATCCTTCTCAACTTTTGTTTGAAAGGCTTTTGATCCGGCTTGATAGGAATAGTATATTGAATTATATCTTTGTCATACACCTTCAAATCTGAATAATCCCATGCAAACACATCAAAAAATTCAGAAAGTAATCTAACATACTGGACCTTTACCTCAAGAGACAATTCTTTTGATAACTTTACAAGATTGGGCTTGTCTGTTGTTCCAAGATTAACATCTTCAACTCCTTTGTCAGTAGGCACCAACCTCGGCTTTCTTGCAACATCATCTTGACCTAAAAGCTCCTCTAAAGGTATGAGACCTCTAGGAATAATGTTATCCTTCAGCTGTAATACTTCCATTTGATTCGCCTCAATCTCTTGTTTATCAGTATCACAATCATCATCGATGCAGGCATCCTTGAACTTTCCTTCATTATGTAAAAAGGCATTGATTTCATTATCATCCCAAAACACTTGCCAATACCTTAAATTATCCAGAACAATAGGCTGGTGTTTGACATGAATTTCAAACTTGTTGCTGGAGTTCATTAGGATCTTCAAATTGCTTGCAGTAGTGGCGAGCGAATTTGCAATAATTTTTGAGTCTGGGTTACTGTCGTCAAAGTATATTTAGGAAACATTCTCAAAATATCAAGAACTGCATTTCTATATGCTCTCATCCATGGATTCTTTGCTTGATACTCTCCCTTTACCTGTTTTATCATGAGATCTGAATGACCATAGACAAAAATCCTTTTTGCATTCAATTTCTTCAAAATTTTAAGACCTATAATCAAAGCCTCATGTTCCACTTCATTGTAAGAGCAATCAAAAGCCAACTTGTAAGAACATACTCTAACATTACTTGGGACTTTGGTAGGATGGAAAGTAGGGTTGCGAATCCAAATTCCTATACTGGCACCGTCCTTACTCACGACACCATCAAAATCCATGATCCAAAGGCCGGCTTCATCTTCTAGATGCTGAAATTTTGTTTCCTTCACTTCCTTACCTTGACTAACTACTTCATTTTTCTGCTCTTCACTGACCTTCTGCTACTCAGAAGAACTTGCTACTTTCTTTTTTTCCTGATTAAGGACATCCCTACAATTCTCTGCAATTTATGGTACATTATCTACTTCTACAATCTGAATACTTACATCATTTAATCTGCTATCAGAATACAAAACAAATGATTCTAAATTAGTATGTACAACATTTATTGGATGATTGAGTGGCTTCTCTTTGTTGGTGATCATGTATTTCATTTTCTTCTCTCGGTATAACTTTCTCAATTGACCGAAAATGGGAATAGTAACATAAGAGAAGTCAATTTGTAAAGTGCCCTTGAGTTTAACACCTTACAATCTAGACAAGATCATACCAAATCATGGTGGAATATCAACAATAACTACATCCATCAAAACATTTTTGGCTGGGATTTGATCTAAAGACACTATCAAATCTTTGATAAGACCAATGCAACGAACTCTACCGAAGTCAAAGGAGTACAAATCATGGTATTTCAGGGTAATATCCAAGCCCAACTTCTCCATATTGGCTTTAGGCATCAAATTATGAGAAGCTCCAGAATCAAACATGGCATTATGGAGAATGTACTCATGCAACCTAAGACTCAGATAAAATGGAGGAACTTCACTATATTTAGACTGACCTTCTATGGCTGGACTAAAAATGAGTTCAGGATGATCATCTTCGACATTTACCATATCTGACAAAGGGTCTATCTACAGAATTCTAGACACCTGGTGTCTATAATTGCTATTCTTTACCAGATCAGTCAAAGGAATGGACACTTTTAATTTAGAAAATTCATTTTCTAAATTAAAGGATGAAACTTTTTCTACCTCTTTGACAATAAGGTCCTTCTTCTCTACTTTCTCTTTCGCTGCACTTTGCTGATTATTCTTCTCGTTTGCAATGTTATTTGTTGATTGTACTTTGTTGGAACTCAGATCAGCAAGCTCTTTCCCTTTCTTCTAAATGTTTGAGTCATTCTTTGATTGTAGATTTTTTCTTTTCTGAATGGGATTGATCGGCACATATCTACTTCTCAAAGAATACTGCCATTTCTCTGCTATCAAAGCATTCATATAAGCTCATTGATAATCATCAGACTCAGCCTCCAAAACTACATCATTTTCTAATATGTAATCTTCATCCCTTTGAATGTCTGGAACCTCTGCATATTCTTCATCTTCTGTCAGAAAAATGGGCATACCATCGGCAGTGAAAAAATGGTTTGCTTAAATTATCGGATCATCATCATCATCTTCTGCTTCCATTCCCTAAACATAATTTTGTTGCAAAGGAGTTTTGATCTACTGCTATTGTGTTGGTTGGTCCAATGCCTTTTGTTTTCTCTGCTTGATCTGGAATTGACGCTGTTGTTGTCCTCTAAAATTTGGATTCCTGATTGGTGGTTCAGGTCTATCTGTAATGGTCAGCCTCTTCTAAATTTCCTATAAGCAAGGTTTGTCTTCAAAGTTCGGATAGCTCATTAGTTGATTGACCAGTTAGTCTATAATTGGTGGTTCAGGTCTATCAAAGTATCACTCTCTTTTCAGATCTCTTTCTTTCTCTTTTGGCCAACAGATTTGCTTCTACACTTACAACATTCTTCTGCATGTCTTCTAGCATGGTGGGATCACATTCCCATAATTGATATGCCATATCAGCATCGAAATCATTTGGAAACTTGAGCAAGGCTAACCCCTTTGGTGGTTTAATGTTGGCTAGAATAGCATTATAGATTGAATTAAACCTCACGCAATAATCTTGCACACTTTCACCATAATTCCTTTTGATATTTTCATACTCAAACAAAATTTGGAGAGTGTTCTTCTTTACCTCCCACTGATCCAACAATTGTATATGCAGGACTGAGTTATAATGTTTTGAGTGGCATCAAAAATAGGTATTTTACAATCCGGAATGGGAGAACACAAGATAGTACAGTCTAGAGGATCAACAAAATGTGAGGACAGAGGTCGAGGGAATGAATCCATGTGACAAACAACATGCTTGCAAGCCAAATCTACGCAAATATCAAGAGCAGGTGGGGTGGGAGGATGTGATAGTTCAACAAAAGTGTGTGCATGATCTCCCACATCACTCCGCGGTGGTGGAGCTGTTTGATGAGGTGAAGGCAGATAGTCACTTGTGATAGAAACTGTGCTTGCTTATGATTCCATAGCTCCATCACCGAAGTGTGTTGAGCAGGGTTCAAATGTGCGAAGAAGATACTCAAATCTTCCATAAAGAAATTCCCAATCAATTTCATCTTTAGGAAATCGGTATGCAAGATTACAAAAGCATGTGTAAAACTGATCAACAAATTCATCTAGTGCTTTTGTAATTTCATAATTTCTTGATCAAGCTCTTTCCAGTTAAATTGATTGAAAGCATAGTCTATCTTTGCGACCAGATGAGCAAGAGAATTAATAGATTTTTTGGGCAACATGGCATGCCAGTGCATGGGGTGCCCTCGAAGCGTGTAGACAAATACCATGCAACTTATGTATTCTTCAAAGAATCCATGTCTTTAACATGAACCTGCAAAGTTGACCACGTGCTTAACCAAGGCTATGTAGTCTTGACCATCAAATTTTTTATGAGACAAGTTATCCGAGAGCTTTTCCGAGATGATGAAATCGCTTCCATAAGACATACATTCTGAAAGAGAAACTCAGTAGTTAGTCATGATAGATGTGTAGGGATTCAAAATAGACGTGAGGACTTAGATTTCCATCTAGCCCTCCTTCTAGTGCCAAAATGTTGATGGTGTTGGACCCGCCAAGATGTAAGGGGATCTCCCCAATAAGAAGTCCCAATTAGACCATTTGGTGTAGGAGTCCTAGGAGTGGGTCGTATAGTAATGCCTTGATTGCGATTTCGTACAGAGGCAAGTAAGATAACTCTATTGATAGGAAGGGTGTGACCACTACAATGAGTCAAGGAAGGTGCATGAGAGGTTCTAACGCAGGTGGGTTGAGATGAGTGTGCCCCTTGGCAACCTGTAATAGTACTCGGATGGGAAGGGAACACACAAGCAAAGATACATCACAAGTTGGAAAGCAAGTCAGCTAGCAATCCAAAGTGATGGTTAAACCAATCATCACATTTTATAAATATTCATACATACTCATACATAACAGTCCATACATGCATGCATAAGAAAGAAAATACATATGCCATTTAGAGTAAACAAGACATTTGGAATACAATACACCATACGCATGAAACATGTTTGCTCTTATTATATAAATAAGTGTAAGTTCTAGTCATACAATACATCATTGTACACCCTCTAGCCTCAATAGTGGAATGTTACAGCCACATCCACCTACTCCTCCAAAGAGATGAACTAGCTCCATGCAATGGAGAAGCCAAGGCACATTACAATACTATCAAAGCTCTCTCTAAGATAGTCTTATTGGAAGCTTGGCTGACCAAAAGGCCTTATAATGAGTTACGAGGTTCTATTTATAGAAAGGGTGTGGTGACCCTTGACATTCCCTTTTTTGACAGTTCATCTACCCTCATGACTCTTCATCTACTCTATGAATGTTACATCTAATTATTGACACTTGAACTTCCACTTGACCTGACGTTACATTACAATGCACGTGTGCTCATGTGAGACAAAATGGCTTGAGCAAGGCATCACTGGCACTCAATGTGTTGAGATGAGATAAACTCTTTGACATGCTTGTGATTTTGAAGGTGGTGAGCTGATGCCAAGCCTATTGTCGGTAATGGTGTGTATGCACCCCATAGTGACATCTTGTTGAAGTGAACTCTTGCCTCCGTTGCAACTGGTGCATTGATTCGGCTCCTTCATCCAACTCATCTACTAACACGCACATGATCTTCTTGGGTGTAGATGTACCAGAAACACACTGATGCATAGTGTCCGTGTTGATCTTCAAGTATGTGCTGGTGGTCATGCACATCAACTTGCCGAAGTACATTTTTAGCTCCAGTTGGACATGCTTCTCGTATTCAACTTGGTGAGTGTGCTGAATGGGTTAAATCACATGTGTGCGCACAATGACATGCATGCTACTAAATCCCTTGCATGCGATCAACAACAATACTCACCATGTTTTCTCCATGCCAATTGCTAAGATAGATATATAACTTGTACGCGCGTAGTTTCATCCGTGAGTGCATGTTGCGCCCATTGTTGTTGTTGTTCCTACTACAACTCATTCATCTGTCTATGCAGCTTCATGTTCTTCCTTGAGTTGCTACTTCATCACATGAAACTCCTTCTTTGTTACATTCTCTATCTTCATGCGATATTCATGTCGTGTCGTCACCTCATAGCCTAAGTCTCCAAAGTTGCTTTCATCATCAGTGGATCTGCTTGAGCTTACAACTTTGTTCCACCTCTATGTTGTCAACAACCTTCCTCTTGCATTCATTGCATTCGTTTCTTTCGGTATGCTACCATCAGATGTTGTTCATGATGTTTCTCATTGTGATGTTGTTGTTGTCATATCTTGATATCCTTTTCTATGAATAGCTTGATATATTCATGAGTAGGCAATCTCATAAACATTTGACTGACTACATCTCCAGGTGTTCTTTGAATGGTGTCTTTGACTCTGCTCTATTCGAAACCACTGTACCTGCAATGCTGAGAGGTAAATGAACACCTACAATACCTGGAGACATGGAAACACTCATGGAAAGCAATCTATCAGTCGAAAACCAAAATGAACTTGAGAACTAACTTGCAACATACCTATGTGACTGATCATGAAGGTTGTGCAATTTCAGTAGGGAGGTTGGGAGACTAATTGCCAAGACTGCACAAGGCATAGTCTGGGCTTCTGGGAGACTAAATGACTATTGGAACTATGCAATTCCCAGTCCAGTCTAGTTGCTGACTGCTAGAATTTCACAATGCGCAATTTCAGCTGGAAATGACTGCAGGCTTAATGACTACATTGCACAATTTTTTGGGTCAACAATCATTGTCCCTCAAAATTGCCAAAGTAGGCCTAGGGAATAGTTTCTAGGTAGAAATGCACATTTCTGGAGATGAAGGTAGAGCCTTCCCTCTCAGGATTGCACAATGTTGTCTTGGTGAGGGAGAGTGTAGGCCAAGATTGGCCAGACTCATTGACATGCCACTCAAAGTAATATGGAAGTGAATGCATGGTGACACTAAGTGAAAAAATAAGTGATTGATCATCCATGAAAACATTGAATGAAAGATTCAGTAAATAGATCATCATGCATGTGGGTGAAGCGAGTCGTCGAATCAGCCACTATTCGTGCAAAACAGTTTCATGCATGCGACAGTAGTGAGATAGAAACAAAAATTGCAACGGTGCTAGTACAAGCTAATATATATCAAAACAACAAAAAGAGCTCACTAAAATCAAGTAGACAACATTCATATGAAGCGAAACATAAAAAGTGCCAGAAATGCAACACAAGACATGGAAGGCGAGCTTACCCCAAGACAGTTGAGCTGGATGAGCCAACAACTCCTAGATGTGATGTGGGATGGGAGAGTTACA
The DNA here is from genome assembly GCA_000404065.3 of Pinus taeda. Lineage (NCBI taxonomy): Eukaryota > Viridiplantae > Streptophyta > Pinopsida > Pinales > Pinaceae > Pinus > Pinus taeda. The sequence goes on along the minus strand of APFE030444399.1, from coordinate 14,198 downwards.
AAGTTGATGTGAGGAATGAGCTCTACAGTGTCTGGTCGATGAGTTTTGATCAAATCGAGGCTGTGATGCGCATGCCACAAATCTAGGGAGAGCGACACTTGGTGGGAGGTTTCTAAAGTGATCCTTGCATGCAACCTCCAATCGCCCAAAAATAGATCCCTGAAACAAAGGATGTGTTTGCATGCTACCTTGGGAGAAGCAGCCCATGCATGCATGTCTATTTTGCTCAATCCCGGAGGGAACCGGTCAACTCAATTGCACATGCAAGAGGTTGTTCGACTGCTAGGAGAAAATGTGAATTTTTGGCTAGGAGATGGGCTGGCTGCCCAGGAGATTTGCACAATTTCTGGGCAGAGTAGCTGAATGTTGCCAAGATTTTCACAAATTTTGGGCTGAGAAGCCCTACTGGGGAAAATTGCACAATTTTAACTAGAGTGTTGGCTACCAGAATTGCGTAATTCTGGAGCCTAGTAGGCTGCCAGTCGTAATTGTGCAATTTCTGGAGGGAAGGCTGGTTGACCTCTAGAATTGTGCAATTTCTTAGGGGAGTTTCTCAGTTTGTAGCTAGACCAAGTCCAGGTGATCAGGATGTGAGAGGAATGCATCGAGCTGTGATCGATAAACTGCCTTTGTGCAAGCGAAACATTGAAACTTGTGAACTTGACGAAGCAAGACAAGCTACTGTGAAAAGTTGGTGGGGAGGCTCCAAAACAAAACTAAGGAAAAATTTTGGAGGGTGGTTGTAGCTGCTACAACACCTTCTTGTCTGCAACAACTCATCTCGCATTGATCTAGGTATTCATGCTTTGAATGAGACTTATCTTTCAATTTTTCTTGTGTTTTTTCACATGTCTGATTCTTCTAAGTCACAAGCTAATCTCCTAACTTGGTCTCACAACATTTATGGGCTTGCCTCCAAAAACTACGCAATCCTTGAGGGAAAGTAGCCTTGAGGATGGGAATTTCATAGTCTTCATTGCCAATGATCCTTGAGCTCAGAAATTTTGTTGTCCTGGGAGGCATCCCATCACTAAGCCCAGAAATTGTCAACCCTCACTGAGATCAGAAACCACGCAGTGCACTAAGCTGGAAAGTTGCCCAGTTCCCCACAAGTATGCAATATTTCATGGATACATGCATGGCAGGTTTCCCTGGAAAAAATAAAAAAGAAGTAAAGAAAAAAAACATCCCTAAAAAATAGGGATATATTTTTAGTATCCTAGAGGAGGCACTTGCACTATTTTTAGAAACTTTCGCCAAGTGTCACATTTTCCTTGATTTTAGGCATGCGTGTCATAAACCCTAATTGGTTCAAATCTACTTAATCAATGCTTCTAGAGCTCATTTTCACATTCTATCTTGGAGCTCAAGAATACTCGAGGAGATCAAGGAACCTTCAGTGTGATTGTCAACCCTTTTCTGGGTGAGTTTTGTTTTTGTCATCTTTTGCCATTTTTCCTATGGCTTTTTGTTGTTTGGCTTGTGTAAGTGTTTTTTCACTTGTTTCTCTTCATGTTTTTTGGTCTTTTGACTTGTTTTAACTTGTAGAAGTGTTTTTTTAAGTTTTAGATTGCCATTCTCAAGTGTCCATTAGTTTTCCTATTTTTTCACTCATGGTCACCATTACAGCCACTCTCCTCACTTCATTTTCCTTTTGTTTGATTAATTGTTGCACTTGATTCACATGCATTTAATTTCATTTAGTGATATCTACACTCATTTTTACACCATCTCTCATATCTACTCATTTTTACTCTTCCCTTGGGCAGATCTAGATTTCCCTAGGCCGGTTTTCACTTTGCCCAGCTGGCACTACGCAATCCTAAGGCTCAAGCCATAAAAATTCCCTATGGAATTGCACAATGCATGGTATAAGATGGCTCCAACTACACACTTTGTACTTCCAAGAGCGAGCCTGCCATCCTTGGCCACTGAGACTGTGTAATGTGTAATCTCTCCTAGGCCTCTTCCCAGGTTGAACTACGCATTACGCAATTTCAACCATCAAGCTTCCATCCTGGCTACTGGGACTATGCAATGCACAATTTCCATAGGAATCCAATCCCTCTTGCCAGATAAAATTGCACAATCCTTGCCATAAGATGCTTGGTTTACCTCTTGAACTTGCCTTGTATGTTGTTTTTCTTAAGATTGAAACGTCCTTGCCATGAGTGTCCTTTCTATCCCACAAGTATAGCAGTTATTGAGCACCTCTCCAATAATCACAACTACCATGGCGTCCAAGAGATGTGCATCAAAGGAAACCACTGAGAGCAATATTGGGGAAGTAGTTGATAAAACATCATTTGGTTTTCTAGTGTATTCAAATACTCAACTGTTTATAGAGAAACGATCATCACTGACATGGCAGCGGATTAAATATGCTTTTTCAAAGGACTTTGAGGTAGTCTTAGAGGACCAAAAATTTTGTCTGAGCATATGACATTTAGGGTTATACAATGTTTCATGCAGGTATCTAACCTTCCCATGTGTAGATTTCATAAGTTGGATTATCTCACACATTGATGAGAAGACCATGACATTGAGTAGTGCCAGCGGGCAGAAGCTTGTCACCTTCTGGGAAAAAGACTTTCAACAAATGCATCACTTTTCCGAGCTAGTAGAGCACATGGACTCACTATTCTATGCCACCCATAGCTATGTGAACACAAGAGACACTATCAAACATTAAGTGAACGAGCCATCAAAGTTTTGATTTTCTTACAAAATCCATGCTCAAGAGAGCATGAAAACCTTTCTTGAAGGGTGGGTAGTCTTATTGGACCAGTTGGTGAACGATGGGAGGTCGTTTAACTGGTCATATTTGTTGGATCAACAATTGAAGGCCCATTTAGCACAAGCTTGGAATCCACCCAAGCATGAGTGTGAAAGGTTCTATATATCTGCACACTTACTAGTGGATGCAATCTGTGCACAACAACAGATCCCTAGCATGAATTGGACATGGACACCACGAGAAACTGTCGTGCATGTATATTGCAAGTTTCTTTCAGAATGCAGTTATGTAGGAGTAATGGCATGACTATCTGACTACTTCATCATACCTCTATACAAGATTATGTTTGAAGAAGACCCACTTTGCATGTCACAAGAAGTAATGGAGGTGATAAAAAACATCCCAAATTGGTATGCCTCACTAGGTGGCACCTTACTTAGAGTGTTTAGTGGAGAGAAGCCTTCGCATGTCTTACCAAGGTATGCCACTCACAAACTTATTAGGCAAGAAGTATCATACCATCTCGCCACAGGGTTGTTAGCAACACTGCACAAGAAGAAGAAAGCACCATGGCCCATTCTTCCTTTGCAGATTGGATGATAAGAGATAAAGAAATTAAAAGTTGTGGATGTCAAGGAAAAGGAGATAGTGAGATTTTAATTTGGCACTAAGGACTTTAATCCGTATGATCCCCGCAGCATTTGCAAGGACCATTGTATGAGATTTTACTTTCCGTGGATCGATGAGGCATTTCATTGGCTAGAGGAGTATCCTTGGAGGTATTACTACAATGCCTCTAGACTCAATGAGTTGGTTAGTTTAGCAAGGAATTCAAAGGCTAGTCCACAAATGACAGCAACCTCGGAAGTAGCAGCAACAAAAGGAAACAATCCCATGCAAGACAAGGGAAAGAGGAATAGTGCTGACAGTCTAGAGGGAGAAAAAATATGCAAGATGAAAGCATATCCTCTTCTCATGAAGGAAACTTTGGAAGCAGAAGTAAAGAGGAATAAAATGATGCAGAGAGTAGAGTAGAGGAAGAGAGAAAAGTAGAGGTTGTAGGAAGTAGAACTCAAGGTGTAAGAGACAAAACAAAAGTAGACGGAAGAATAGGAATTGAGGAGAAGAGAAGAAGAAGATGGAAGAAGAACAAAGGCAAGGTGGAATTACAAAGGAAACAATTGCAACATAGGTTGAAGAGCAGGAACAACAACAACCAACAACTAAGGAGGAAGGTGAATAAATGTAGGATCGAGAGCTTTCTTAGAAAATTGAGTAGTTGATTGAAGTGACAGATATGGAGATGGAACAAGAGCCTTAGAATGAAGATGTTGATATGATTTCGAGAGCACCAAAGGTGATCATCCCTCACTCTCCACCACCTCTAGTAGCAGAACTAGCCCTGAGCAAGCAAGGGCATGTTGTTCCGCTTTTTGATGATCCGATAATGGATGTGTACAATATATCATTTGATGAGTTCCAAAAGAGGATTCTACAAGCATGAAGAAAACAATTTTCGAATGATCATGCATCACATGCATTCATTAGAGAAAGGGTGATAGTTTCGAACACTAGGAAGGATCCAAATGCCATTGTCGAAGCCAACTTGACCTATGCAGGAGTAACAAGATCAAATGTCCAGTATTTGATGGCCTAGAATGAGAAACTAGCCCAGAACTTGCGGGTTGAAAAGAAAGAGGTAGAAAAACTCTGTGCAATAGCGCAAAATGTATTTTCCACACATGTTTACTTGGAGGAGATGAGAGAAATGATACTTGCTAAAGTATCAAAACTTGGAGAAACCATGCAGAAGCTATATGACTGATTTGTCATCGTACATAAAGCAATTGTCCCTTTGAATGGCCTGCAGTAGTAGAGAAAAGAGTTTGTTAAAACTCTCAAAAACATACAAGATGCCATTTCTTATGTGCAAGAGTGGACAATGTGATACAACGGGGCATCGCTTGACTTATTGAAGAAGATGAAACCACAGGAAGAGCTGGAGGAGGAAAAGGTTTAAATGTTGATTCAGAGAAACAAGAAGCTCGCCTCATTCATTGGAATTGTTGAGGCCTCATATGTATGGTTATTTAGTAGTTTGGACGTCTTGGTGAGAACACACCATATCCCATCATTCGTTTCACTCACCAAAGCTAAACCCAAGAACCAAGTCTGGAAAGAGGACGAAGAGTGATTGGAGAAACTGAGACAGAATGCCACCAGGGAAGACTTGGATCTGAACAAACAGAAATTATAGAATTTCATCGGTGGTCTTATTAAAGTCAAAACAACGTTACTCATGCTTCAAAGTGAGTTGGACATAGGTTACAAGACAATGTACCTAGATTCCATGGAGGCCAGAGTCTGCTTCCAGCAAGACATCATCATGCAGTTTGGGGAAACCATCACACAATACCAAGCTTGGCACCAATATGTGACCAAGAAATAGCAAGTGGAGGTTGTTTATCTAGACTTCACCCAAACTCAAGCATCATAGTGGTGTGTCTTGTTAGGCTATCAAGTGGTCTCTACCCTATTTTGTCTTATATGGGTACAAGTGTAAAATGTAATATTATTTGTAATTATGTTGTAAGTGAAATTCCAAGTGTAAATATTAGAATATGAAGAGTCATCGTGTAATGTAATGTGTCATTTTGTAAAGAAGTTGAAGAGTCATGAGGGTAGTCCAAAGGTCACAAAGGGGAATTGAAGAGTCACCCCCTCTTGTTATAAATAGAGCCTCATAACTCATGTACCGAGCTTTTGGGGGCCAAGCTTTTGGCTAGGCTTAGGCTTAGAAAGAGCTTGGGAGTATTATGAAGAGCCTTGTCTTCTCCATAGCATAGAGAGAGTATACTTATTTGGAGGAGTAGGTGTTCTTGATTGTAATGTTCCACTATCGAGGCTAGTGGTCCCCAATTGTGTATGTATGAATGGAACTTTCACTTATAATGACAAAATCAAAGCCAACATGCTTTCATGCACATGTTGTGAATATAGTAGGACTATTCTTGTTGTATTTGCAATGTACGTTGTTTAACCTATGCATATGATTATGAACTATTTCATTTTCATCTGTATGAATCTTGTTGAATGTTTATTGCTGTATTAACTCATCACTTTAACTTGTGGACTATTCTACATCTTAGCCTATGATGGCATTCCGCTTGTGTGTTCCTTTTAAGTTGCATACTATTATAGGTTTCCAAGGGGTGCACATCCTTTTCCCTTCGTGTGTTGGAACCTTCATGCATCGCACTTGACTCTTTGCAGGGTCACACACTTGCTCTCACCCAAAGTTATCATATTTCCCTCTGCATATTTCTGCAGTCAAGGCATATCATTACCACCCACTGCCGGGATTCCTACTCCAAACAGTGTGAGGTCTAGTTGGGACTTCATATTAGGGATGTCCCATGAATGTTGGCGAGTCAAGCACCGTCAATAGGTGGACTTTTAAAGGTGGTTTTGTATATGAAAAAGTTGCAAATTAAGGCCCTTGGTGGGATGAAACCATGTTTTTTTGTTTTGGGCCTATCCTATGTGGGCATTTTTCCTTAAAATAGTTTTTAGGTGTATCAAAAACATCATATTTGAGAATATGTGTTCGTTACCAACCACACTAAAAGGTTTATGCTCACAACTGATCTAAAATGTGTTTTTCCCTTATTCGGAAATGGCCACAATAATGCTCCAACATATACAAAATATAACTTTTTTAAAATTTTAATGAAGTTTACAAACCTTTTCCCTAGAAACAAAAAAATAAAATGTCCCAATGCACATGTTATGTAAAATATTTTAATGTTAGCTATTTATATATTATATATTGTTTAAAAAAATGATGTATATATCAATTTTCCTTGAAATCCAACAATTTTTTTTTGGAATTACAAGTTTAATGTATTCAATATAACATTCAAAACTACAATTTAAAAAAATAAAAATTACACATTATCCAACAAAGTTTTTTTGGAATTACAAGTTACAAGTTTAATGTATTCTATATAACATTCAAAAATTACAATTTAAACAACTAAAAATTAACGAGAGAGCGGAGAGGAGAGAGAGAGAGAGAGGAGAGAGAGAGAGAGAGAGATATGTACCTATAAATAAAATAAAAATAGATATTTTATTAATAAAATTATTTTTCAAATCTCACTTATGTATTATAGCCTTCCACCATTGGGCTAAGCTTTCGAAGAGGATTGATTCTTTTGCCTTTTTACACTATCATATTCATCGACCTATACAAAAATGCCACTTCGCCATTTGAATGGGAAGGGTTTGTCTCTAACTTATATTCTAGTGGCATCATTTTAAAGCAAGAGGAGGACATGACTATTTGGCATGGGAACAATGCCTCTAGACAGGTCACAACTTGATTAGCATACAATATTATCAATGGGGAATCCTCTTATTTGGGTGTTAAGAGGTGGATGAGGGTTATTTGGGACTACCGCATACAATCTAGGCTCAAGTGTTTCTTATGATTCATGATACTTACTTGGGATAATTTGGTTCATCGCGAGTACACCAGACCAACCATATGCATCCCATATCTGCAAGGTCAGGAGTTTGTTGATCATCTTTTCTTCTCTTGTTTTTTTTTTCTAGAGCTCTGTGGATTGAGGTGGTGCACACCCTTAATATATCTGAGCTTAGCTCAATTCACTATCTAGAGACATGTATGGATTAGTGGATTCAACATAGAGGGGCTATCAAATTTCTATCAGCCTACATTTCTTGGGGTATATGGAAGGTCTGCAATAAGTGAATATTCGAGGGTGCATAGGTTATTGAAATATTTTTGGATTATTTGTGTCCTTTACCCTCTTATAAGCCTCACCTCTTCTTTGTTCCATGTATTTCCTTTTCATATTTCAGAGGGTATTTCGATGGTGCTTAGCAGTTGGACTCTTGTGGTTGTGTTGGTCTCATCAGTCTTCTTGGAGACACTTTTATCAATTTTTGGATGAATTTAGGTTGGGGAACTAATATTAACATTGAGGTTGTTGTTGTTTGGGCCTTATTTTTTGTTGTTGCTTCTATGAAATTATCTTCCTTTCATATTTTTGGAGACTTGAGAGTGGTGATTGGTTGGTTGGTGAGTAGGGGTAAATTATAGGTTCTACTTCTACAATGTTGGATGGAGAGAACCATGGTGTTGAAGAAGTACATCCAGAACCTATCTTTCAAGCATATTCTTAGGGAATTCAATGAGAGAGTTGACATCCTCTCGAAGAGAGGTCTTCAAGTTGAGGAAGGTTATATATTCCTAGAGAAATTTCATGAGGGTATCATGGTCGGTCACAAAAGAATTCATATTCCTATAGGACACATGCCTCATCTTCTTCAGTTTGATTTCCCATAATTTTGTTGTCACTTAGTTTTGTAAACATGTTCTTGCTTGTGTTATAATTTTTGTCATATACTTGACATCATCAGTTTTTTTGGGGTTTTATGAAGGGGTAAAAGTCATAATTTTTTGCAATGTTGTAATTTTGATATTGTATATCTCTGAGTAATTCTAGTAACTTAACAACTTTATCAAGGGTGGTCTTTATAACAAATTGCAAATCAATTTTTAATGAATGTACTCCATTTTGTTTTTTTATACAAAAAGATGGTTTTAAAATAAAAATGCCACTTCTTTTGATGTATGTACTCCATTTTGTTTTTTAAATAAAAAGATGGTTTAAAATAAAAATGTCACTTCTAGGTTATTGGCTTCTTTTTGGATTATTTGTTTCCTTTACCCTCTTATAAGCCACGCGTTGTCTCTATTCCATGTCTTTCCTTTTCAGATTTCAAAGGGTATTTCGATGGTGCTTAGTAGTTGGACTATTGTGGCTGTTGTTGTCTCATCACTCTTCTTGGAGACATTTTGATCCATTTTTGGATGAATGTAGGTTGTGGAACTAATACCAAGGTTGAGGTTGTTGTTTTTTGGGCCTTATTTTTTGTTGTTTCTTTTATGAAATTATCTTCCTTTCAGATTTTTGGATACTCGAGAGTGGTGATCAATTGGTTGGTGAGTAGGGGCAAATTATAGGCTCTACTTCTACAATGCTAGATGGATAGAATGATGGTGTTGAAGTACTTCCAAAACATGTCTTTCCAACGTATTCTTCAGGAATTCAATGAGAAAGTTGACATCCTCTTGAAGAGAGGTCTTCAAGTTGAGGAATGTTACATATTCCTAGAGAAATTTCATGAAGGTATCATGGTCGGTCGCAAAAAACTTCAGATTCCTATAGGACACAAGCCTCATCATCTTCAGTTTGATTTCACATAATTTTGCTATCACTTAGTTTTAGCAAACATGTTCTTGCTTATATTATACTTTTCTTCATATATGTAACATTAGAGATTTTATAAAAAAATAAAAACATATATATTTTATATTTCTTTTTTTAATATATATATATCTCTCAATAATTCTGATAACTTAACAAATCTATAAATCTATAAAGAATGTTCTTTATAACAAATTGCAAATCAATTTTTAATGTATGTACTCCATTTTTATTTTTTTTAAGTGTATGTACTCCATTTATATTAAAAGATGGCTTTAAAATAAACTTCACTTCATCGATCATCAACCATGGAATTTTGTAAAGCATATTTAATGAAAAATCATATGCGCGAGTTTATATCTAATAATGAATTGCTGCTTTGCAAATCCAGCAAACGCTGAGATAATTTTAATATCTTTGTCATCTAACTATTTAATTTTATAAATCCCTTGCATGGTTTTCCTATTTAATACATTTCCTACATTGATGTGCATCTTTATCAATCTCATTGTAATGGAAAACCCAATATATGTTAGTGGAGGTAGGCCACACATGCATCAAGGACATCACATTTTAATGGTATGGGATGGTTAGTAATGTTGAAAAATTAGGTTAACTTAAAATTTAAATTCTCAAGCTTATTTAAAGAAAAACAAAATTTCCTTATAAGCATGTTTTTTATTACAATTGGTATATAATATTGTATTAAACATATATTTATTTTAAAGTTTAATATCACTTTTATATTTACATTACCATAATTTTTATATAAATTAATATGTATTAAAAATTGCTATTCTTTAATATTAAAAATTGATTTAATAATAATACTTAAATTTACATTTTATTTACATTATTTTCATATATATAAATTTTAAAATATTAATTATTAAATTTAATAAATTTGAAAAACATTTCTCAACATGAAAAACAAATTAAAGTTACATAAAATGAATATTTATATAAATAAGATGTATTAAAAAGTTGTATTTTTAATTTAACAAATGCATTAATAATAATATGGTTAATTTTACATTTATTTAAATATTTTCTTCAATTATATAATTTCTAAAATATTGTCATATTAAATTTTAATAAATTTGAAAAACATCTCAACATGAAAAAACAAATGAAGTTAGAACATGAAATAGATATAGGAAATTAAGTTGGAACATGAAATATTAGCTTTAATTCAATAGTGTATCTTATTGTTCTAAATTTTCACATGTAATAAATAACAACAGCAAATTGTATATAATGTATGGGTAGGAAACTTCGGAAAACAAAGATTTCTTAATATTTTTTATTTATTTCTTGGGTTTATTTATAGTTTTAAAAGTTTTGAAAAACATAATATTTATAAATTTTTTGTGAAATAATTCCTTAATTCCCAATCTTTTAACTAATAAATTTTCATATTATTTTTTAAATCATTTTAATATGTAATTATTAATTTTATCTTTATAATTTTTGAAATATATATTATGGGGGACTGAATATTTATGAGAGAGTAACTTTAATGTTCGTTTTGTAATTATATTTTATTTTTTAATTTTTTAGCAATAATTTTCATATTTATTATAATTTTATTTTATTATTATTTTTAATGGATATTCTTTATTTTTTTTTTTATTTCTTAAGTGACCCAAGGCAACAACATTAATCATAACAAGTTTTAAATTTATGAATAAGACAAAATTACTCTATACGAAATCATTAAGACATGATTTTTTTTGAGCAATGTGTAAAACTCCAGTATAGGAACAATGTGCAACAACATTAACAAACTTTGCACCTATGTATAGGAAAAATTAATGCTTACATAAAAAAAAATTATCGATTGAAGTATTAAAAACTCCATCGTAGACGAAGACTTGTTTTAGCAGTGTGGGAAATTGTGAAATAATCCCTGAGACGTGAGATTGCTCTGTTTCTTGTTATAATATAATTTGATAATATTAAAATTGATTAATTTATAATTATTATTTACATTATTATACTACACATTTATCTAATATTTATCTATTTTAATAGATTATAAATTTATACTGCTATGTTTAAATAATAATTTTATTTATTGTGTTAGACGTGTTTTATAATTTAGTTGGGAAGAATCAAAGAGATTTAGAATAGTTGGTGAAGGAGCACACTATTAAGGTGTTCCGTAAGCAAAGGTTACCGGTTCTAGTCTTGCTGATACCAAAAATTCAGCATGGTTTCTGTTGGTGTGGCTCAGGCCGGGTGCGATCCCCGAGTGACTTTGACGGCTTAGATGCCCCTGAGTTGTGGCCTCTCAGCCACAGGGTAAGAGTGATTTTCAGGATTCACCCACTTATCAATAAAAAAAAAGAGTTGGGAAGAAATATTGCAGTGATTATTATTAGTAATTATTATATTTCAAAATTTTGTATTTAATTTAATCAATAAAAATATAAAAAATCAATATTTACTAATTTTTTTTAAGTCATAAATATATATATTTATTTATATATATTATGAATGCTATGCATATTACATTAAAAATTTAAATAAAAAAATTAACACTCTTTTATGGATCTCTTAATAATGGATTGTGATACTTAGCCTGAAATGTTGATGAGAAACTTTACCACGTGAGATTCTAAATATTTTGTAATGCAAACTTGTAAAAACATAAAAACATAAATCTTATCCCTGCATGGAAGGGATAAGCCGAATGAGATTATATGCTTTGAGAAGAAACATGTTAAGATATAACAATATTTAGCTAACCTTACATTTTGAATAATTGTAGAGATGCTAACAGTACTCTGAAATTTGCAAAAATTAAGCTTTATCTACATATTCCGGTCAACTAAATAAAAATTAAGATACTTTTGTGGATTTTCTGATTATGAGCTATGATACTTAGCCCGAAACCTTGATGAGAAAATTTACTGTGGAGGACTCTAAACACTCTCTTATGCAAACCTCCAAAAACCCAAAAACATGAATCTTATCCCTGCATGGAAGGGATAAGTTGAATGAGATTAGATGCTTGGAGAAGAAATGTGTTAAAATGTCAAAACATTTAGTTGATCTTACATTTTTTAAAAATGGGAGAGATTCTAACATTACTCCGAAATTTGCAAAAATTAAGCATTATCTACATATTTTGGTTAGGTAAATAAAATTTAAGATTCTTTCATGGATTTCCAGATGATGGTTTGTGATACTTAGCTCGAAATGTCGATGAGAAAGTTTACCATGTGTGACTCCAAACACTCTCCAATGCAAACCTGTGAATACACAAAAATATTAATTATAAAGCAAGTCAAGGAAAAATGTGTTAGAAATATGTTGTCATTGATGGAAACATATGACAAAAAGATATCAACGATTGCAAAGGAGGACGCAGGTGTTCAGGATGAAGCACAAGAAGAAGAATGAAGATCAACATTAATGGAAAATGGTGAAGTGACATTGAAGGCATTTCTAGTGCAACAAATCAAATCAAGAGCAGATGCATAGAGCTTTCCAATGGTATCCGGAAGTTTAGAAATGGCCTCCTAGATCAGTAGATATAGGCAGTCAAAGGTGAAGCCCCAAAAGTCAAATTTTTATAGTTGAAAGTGGTTGGAGGACCCTTGGCATGTGTTAGTTTGGCAAATTTTCGAAACCCATCAACAAGATTGGTGGAGATGTTATCCAAAGAGTCACGCATACGTGGAGACCCTATACACATCATCCCAATGTAGTTACCTTGGCTAGTTTTTAAGTAGCACACTAAGGAGCAAACAAGATGACTTTAGTCAAGTGGAGGTGGCCTGACATTAGTAGTAGAATGCATTTTCATTAGCTCTTGGAAAATCCCATTGTACACCTAATCCCAGTGGAGGAAAGCAAAGTTAACCATCGAACATGTCAATGGGAAGATCTCTTGCCATGCTTCTCCCACCAACACATTGGAGGAATTATGTGGGGGTCCATAACTCAACCATTAGCACACAAGGGGGGTGGCACAAAGTTCTTTCCATAAACTATCAATCACAAGAACAACGACAATGGTTGATTGCGCTACCCACCCTCTCAAAACCACAAACAAACTAAGGGGGGTGCGGGGGGGGTACAAACCACAAGTGGTTTCTTGACAATGGAGCATGATCAGACATACATGGCAGTATGGCAGCTTAAGGACCAATAAACAGAGAGTTGGGCTAGCATGGCAGAGTAAGTAGAAGATTAAGGGCTTGAACCCTATGGTTTTATTAAAATAATTTAACAAAGACATTAGTCACAAAACAAGGGCTTAGGATCCTGTTACACTGAAATTTGTCACCATGACTATCTGCAGTTAATATGGCTCCATCAATAGTCATATTATCCTCCTTTTCAAGCCTCATACCTCTGCTCTTCATGTCAAGCTTCAAAAAAGAGAGAAAGTCACTAAAAACATGTTTTATCTCTGGGTACGCAGGTTCTCTCTACCTTGCCTGCGTGTACGCATCCCAAACTCATTGTACCTGCGTACTTGTATGTCTCTGTAAGCCAAAGGATGGGTTGTGGTACCTTGTAAAGGTCAAAAGGCGCGAGTTTCATCTTTAAAAAGTTACTTGTGGTCACTTCTAGAGCCTTCTAGAAGAGTGTTTGACGTGTATGAGCGCCTCCAGATGGTTCATGCATCCCTATGATAGAGGAACTTATCCCATCAAGAGAGGAGCTACCCCATCCAAAAGAGGGAGTATTCCATTGATGTTGGAACTGAATAACTTCCTGTAGAACACTATAAATACAGGCATTGGGCCAGAGGAGGGGAGGTTGAAAGCTGAACATTCCAAAGGGTAAATGCTGCTGGAATTAGGACTTCCATTGTTGACTTGTGAGGAGAGATTACTATCCTTTCTTGTTGCCATATTGGGAGTGGGTGAGCTTGTCAAAGTAGAGGAAATCTCTTGTTGGACCCTGGGAGGAGCTTGCACAACACCAAGGCTCAGGTTGTAATGGTTCCTTTTTTGTTTCCATAATACAAATAAGTCCATTCTTCTCAATGATTTGTTGTTAATGAATTATTTCATGTACTCCTTGGTCTATATGATGAATATGCTTTGTTTTATGAATATTCAGGTGTTATGTAATCGTTTGACTGTTAGTGTATGCAGGTCTTAAAGTGAAGGAGGAGCTCATCTGGATCAGCAAGGCTGGAC
>APFE030444397.1:0-12047 GCA_000404065.3 Pinus taeda | reverse complement strand
TAGCAATCGGTTTTGGTCGGTTGCTATTAGTTGGGCGCGCGAATCTATACAAAACTGAATTCATTAACCTAAGTTTCATGTGTATATTCCATAAATCACTTTTTCCTTACCAATATGAAACTCCATCCGCTATTTCGACCACTAACCATTTTAACCATCTTATTTGGCCTCATATCGAGGCCAGGATCTGGGCAAACTTAGGGTAAGTCTTCATTTAACTTATGGATTCAATGCATTTTCTGAACATGAAACTAATGCTAGCATTGCATTAGCATTAATTCACTAACGTTAACATTTAACGTGATATATCAGTGAACTATGAAACTAGTTTATAATGAAACTAGTTTATAAGTAGCCCAGCTCAACACATGTTCCAACACATGTTCCATGCTTGCTTTGGTGTCTGTCTGCATGTTGATTCGGTGTCTGCATGAGAATCCCAATCCCAGGTCTCTGTCTGTCTTCATAACTCACTGCCTACATGCTCTGCGCTCTTGGACCGATTATTCCAGAGATTATTCCAGGGCTCGGAATAGATGCGGGATGCTCCCCTGAACTTCATCAGGTTAACGTCATCGACCTGCAAACAAATCAGCAAATACATTAAGGTATGTGAACAAGCTATAACAAATATCACAACAAATATCACATGAGAAACAAATCCAATTTAAACGGAAAACAGTTCACCGCTGGCAGTAATCACATGCAGGTTTCGTGGTTTAATTTTGTTTGATTTCCATAAATGTTTAATAAATTCACACATAATGCTTAAAGAATGCATAGATTTTCTAAAATTTAAAGAATGCTTAAAGAATGAATAGATTTTCTGAAAGTTAAAGGATGCTTAAAGAATACACAGATTTTCTGAAAGTTAGAGGATGCTTAAAAAACAATGGTGCTTAAATGGTTACCTGTGGTTTTGATGCAGGTGCAAGGAATTCTCACCAGGCACGATTCCTCCCTGCCCTGTTCTCGCTCCGTTCTTTTCTACCAGGCCCATAATCAGGACATAGGCGGAGAGGGATTTCCTCAGCCTGCGGTAATCACGCCATCAAGACCTTCCTGAAAATTTCAGATCTACAAGGAAAGCAAAAAATTTCAGATCTACAAGGAAAGCAAATAGTAGAGTCTCTGTATTCAAACTGAATTATTATCGCAAAGCAAATAGTACTCTTTGTATTCAAACTGATTTATTATCGCAATTCCTGGAAATTTATTTGCTACAGCTTTAATAGACAGAAAATCTAAAAACGCAAAAAAAATCCATGTTTCAATTCTTTATGCCTTCAGCGCATGGGATCCAGATTTGCCTGAAAACATTTCAACATTTCAATATCAAATAATTTCCAGCCGAGCAAATAGACAAAACATTAAGGGAATGGAATGAGATGGGCATTCAATCATACCCATGGTAATTAAGCAACCGAACATGTTCTAGAGTGCAGAGGAGAGGTCATGGTAGGTGCTATACATTTTGAGGTCCACCTTTCTGAGATAGGGGGCTCCATCCATGCTCACTTTCACATACAGAGCTAGATGCAGCAATTGTTCTGACTTTCCTGAAATCTTTGACAGGTGGCCAGCCAACAATCTGTGCCCTGAAAAAGAAAACAACACCCATATATTTTCTGGTTAATATAGACGCCCTAAACAAGCCCTAAATAGTACAAACATTAATATCCTTTAGGAAAGGAATACTCACTTGCGAGGAGGAGGAGGTCCCATTTTTGGAGGATCATTGGCAGGACAGACCATTTGTTTTTCTGTGCCTAAATTGGGTTCGTGGAATTTATGAGCCTCCTCATGTGGAATGCTAAATTTTCTGGATTCCCTGGCCTCCGAAAAGCTTCTTTTTCCACAGATCCTCTGGCGTTTCCCTGTAGCTACGCCTGGGAGCCCAAGCTTAAGCTCAGTCTCTGCAAAATCCAAACTGCGGTTATTCTCCTGCTGTGCGCTCGTACCAGATTTCTCCATGCCTCCAACACTGGCAGACATGATTAATCTGCACAACTGTAATGTAAAGTCCTTCCTCTGAATGAATCAAGAGATCAGAGAGTCCAGGAAAGTGAAGGTGAAAAAGGCAAAGGCAAGTTGTCTTAAAGAATTCCTCACATCCCGAAATGCCAGGAAAGACAGAAACCCTAATAGGATTCAGATATAATGAAAGGCACAACATTGATAGCACAGAGAACGACAGCTCCTGGATTTCTACAGATGCAGAAAATGAGAAAATGGAAAGCTCTGAAGCAGAAGCCCTCTCCAATTCTACAGAAAGCGATATACAGCAAGCAGAAACACTAGATCCTACAGAGAAAGCAGAAAGCACAGAATCTGAAACCTTTGAACAGCCAGAATTAAAGCAAGTCGAAATCTTAGAAGATTCTAGAGACGCGATGGCCAGCACGGAGTTCCAAGGTTCCACGAATTTTACAGCCACAGAAATGCCATGGGAAGCTCAAAACTCAACGAACAACAAAGACGTGGAGATCCAAGTCCCCGAAGACGAATACAATGACTTAATTCAAGAAATCACGGATCTGCCATCAAAATTTCATGACACGGCAGAGAAAGTCACGGATCAGCTGATGCCAGGGATCTAGAAGCTCTCCAACATATCAAAAATCTATTTGAGCATTGCCAACGAAGAAATCGCCCATGGATTCCGCCCGCTGGTCGGACAGCACTATGCCCCCTTCGTAGCATCGGGGATCTCTTGCATTTTCCTCATGCTTCCCATCTTGGTTGCCATTGTCGTGCTCGAGCAAATCAGGGCTTTCTTTCCTCTGCAGAAGGTCATATTGCTGGCCAACATATACCTGGCCAATTACTTCGCGGCGCTTGCGTTGACATCGTTCATCATACGAATGGAACCCATGGAGTTTTTCTTCAAGAATTCTTTGTCGGTATATATATACATGCAGCTGCTTCAGGGCTTGGCAATGTGGTGGCTATCTGTTCCAGGCGAACAATCCTGTTGGCCAAATTGGCTTCTGCTGTCCAGCTATTTGTGGCGGTCTGTATCAGTTTGCACTATTATGTGACTGTTTTCAACAGGGCCATGGCGCAGAAACCGCCCAGAACTTGTTGGAGGGTTAATGGCGTTTATAGTCTGCTATTTGGTATACTCTGCTTGCTCTCCAGGATAAGACATGCGAAAAAGGAGTATGTGAAGTATTCTCTGAATCGTGAGGCAAAGGCTCGATTAACCAGCAGCAGGCGGGCTATAGCGCTCTTCACCAGTTCTCCGGACGGTCACGTGTAATGCATGCAGGTGGTTTGTTTGAATGACCGCCACGGACTGTATTTTATTTGCCATTACGCAAGTTCGATAAGGATTATGGCGGCTATTACTCGTTTATTTTCAATCCGTAAATTCTAAATTCACCCTTTATATTTTTTTGGACATACACAATAAATCTAAGTAATCGATATCCAAATCAGTCAAAGTTGAGCAGTTATTGACAGTAGACCGTAGGAGCCCACTGCCCTCAAGTCTCCACTGGGCATCTTGACTGACCTTGACTCTGTAGTGATAATTTTATTTCCTGACAACGCAGAGCAGTCTCAGATTGCTGGTGTCGATGGCAAAACAACACAAACGGCATGGCAAAAACAACGCAGACGGTCAGAATCTGGAACTAGCGTTGTCTCAATTTGCATTGGCAGGGACTAGCTACCCCGCAGCCATGCTTGTTAAAATTAAAATATAAATTAAATTCCATGAATTACACATCAATTTATACAAAAAGCAAGGATTGCTATAATTATAGTTATGGTGTATAATTTCGTATAATTAAAATGATACTACGTAAAATTACACACAATGTATCTTTGATTTTCAAAATTTAAAACAAAAATTCAAATGTTTATGCAGACGCTACACTACACTATAACAAAAGACTATACTTTTGCACCATAACAAATGATTATGTTTTTTTGGTTGAAAACAAGCTTAGTAAGCAAAAAGGATAACGATTTTAAAAAGTCAATGCAAATGCCTTGCTACTTTAATAGCAACAATAAACATGTGAGGAAATTCCTCTATGGTTATTTTATTTTTTAACTTAATTTAATGTAATATTTAATTAAAAAATTATTAATAAAAGAAAATCATATATTTATGGATTTTTATCTCGTTAATAACCAGAGTTATAAGTACTCGCCACTTACTAAATATAGTTTTATTAAACACAAAATTAATAAAGATAAAGATTGAGTAGAGTTTTTAAGAAATTATATCATAATTTATTTGTAACACTTCAAAAATTATAAAAACAAAGATTCATCACAAAAATAAACCCATATTATTAAATGCATACCAAAAATAAAATAAAAATGATTATATTGTCATATACATACAAATATTTAATGTCATACCCAAATTAGAAATATGATTATATTTTTTATATTAACATAAGTATATCTCGTGTGGGTGTTTTATTCTTAATATATATAATTGTTTATAGTTAAATTTATTAAAATATTTAATTATAATAATAATTATTTAATTGAAATTATTGTGAAAAATTTATAATTCATGAAAATAGAAAAATAGAAAATTATAAAAAGGAAACAAAACTAAAAGCAAAAAATTAGTAACTAATAGAAATGAAAGTTACTAAACAACCCATAATAAGACTCAACCAATCACTTTACAAATAAATAAGTTTAAATAATAATAAAAAATAACAAAAATTGAATTCTTAATGTTAAACTATGCATAAGAGTCATAAATTTTTGGTCAAAGACAAACTGATGTCCAGTCAAAAACAAAATTGAATGCTATACCATGCATGCAGGTTCAAAAATTATACAAAATAACAAAAAACAAAACAAACAAACAAACAAACAAACAAACTTTCATCATTTCTATCATTTTCATCTAGTATTTTGTTTTCACATTTACTTTCATGTTTTTATCTTTTGTTGCAAGACATTACTATGAAAATAAGGAAACTAATACATTCTTCTATGATTTTCAAAAATCTATGACATAATATAAGCTAATCATTGGAAAAATACAAAAAAATAAATAGAAAGTAACAATACTATTCTTTTAAATCTGAATTGAGTTGAACATCGAAAAAAATCCATTTTCATAAACTTCACAAGCCTCATTCTACTTCACAACCTTATCTGGATAAATTGTTTGCCACTTGATTTTTCTCTCCATATATGTGATTGAATGAAATACTTTTAAATTCCATTATTAACATCTTAGTCCTCTACTTCCAACTCATGAATGCAGAAGACTCAAGGGGATTCTTCTGATTAACCTAGTCTATAATAACCTTAGAGTCTCTTTACACATCAATCTCTTCTATGGTCAATCATCTCGCACAAAAGAGGACCCCCCATAATGCAAGAATTTTTGCTCTAGTGTTGGGACAATTGCCACTGTAACATTTGAATTGAAAAAAGTCTCTAGGCCTGAAAATAATATACATACCACTTCCACAAGAACCAAAAGAAGAGGACCCATCAAAAAACCTACTAGCTATTTCTCCCAAATTTCCATAAACTAAACACTTCTTTTTGGAGCCATCTCCATCGACGACTTGATCTTCAAAAAGTATGTCGAAGCCTTTATAACAATGCTCCTCACATCTGACAAAAAATGATAAAAAAATCTATGCATTTCTAGCCCTCCATATTCCCCACTTTACATAGAAGGGCAGGGCCTTGTATTCTTTATATTCTCTGAACCATTGTGAAAGGCAGTTATGCATGGAAGACCTATCCCAAGAGTCATTCAAATTAAGCACATGTAGGACCCCTATCCAAACAAAGGACATAAAAGGACACATAAGAAAAAGGTGAACCAGATCTTTTATATTCTCACAACAAAGTCTGCACCTATCGGGACCTTGAAAAACTTTTTTTGGCATATTATCTCACATAAGGATTTTATTGTGAAAAATCGACCAAATAAAACATTTCAGCATATGTGGGACATCCCCCTTCCAAGTCTTTTGGAACCAAACGGTGGATTGTATAACATCACGACTCTAAGAAATGAAGGAGTATATATCATTAACCAGAATTTTCCCTTTAACACATATGCCATTCCATGTCATCAAATCCTCCTTTAGCGAAATAGAAATACTTGGTAGACTCAACTATAGAATATATTCATTCCATTGTACTGTTAATGGAGCGGGCAAGCTAATTCCCCTAGCCTCCAACCAAGAGTGTGTAACTAATATTTTGCCACGATCTACGAAAATAGCACTAAGAAATACAAGACCCATGATTATGCAGATACAAAATCAAGGGATAAGACAAAGAGTGGTTTCCATCCATGCCTTTTATTGTTGCCAAACCAATCTCCACCTTCTTCCCGGTGCGAACATCCCAACTCATATTTCCCGAAAGCCACTATTTTAAGTTCAACGTGTTTCTCCAAGGATGTGAAGCCACCTTCTTTTCTAGAGCCCCCATTCTGATCTAATCAATCATCCCTTTGTTCCTGAGGTATTTATCTTTTATGATTTGTTGCCAAAGGCCTTCTCCACACAGGGCTCTGCCAAGATTCTTTAATAACAAAGCATTATTAAAGGATTCTAAATCTTCTATATCCCATCCACTAAAATCCACCTCTCTTGCCAGATCCCTAAGATGCACAAGGTGGATTTTCTTTCTATTTCCAGTCCCAACCCATAGAAAATTTGCAATAATTGAGTTGACTTGATTTATGATCTCTATCGACAACATATAAATGTGCATCCAGTACATGGATATACTTTACTGAACCGACTTGATTAATACAATTTTTCCCCCATCAATAACCACTTATGGGGCCATAAAAGTGGCTTCTTCTCAGATTTCTTGATGATCCACTCCCAATCTCTAATCTCACATATAGCTGGTTAAAAAAAAAAAATCTAGACAATTGAATCCTCCCTCTAGACGGACTGACTAAACTTCAAAAATATTATAATTCTCCTTTACCGAAGCATCCTCAAGATCTAACGAGATCAATATTGATTTTTCCTTACTCATAATGAAACATGATACTTCTCCAAAAGATAAAAGAATCTAGTGAAATGTTTTCCACTCCAAGACCGAGACTTTCCCAATCGAAAGGATGTTGTCCACAAACATCAAGTGTGAAAGACAAATATTCTTAAACATACTGCATCCAAAAATATTACCACAAGAGAATTTTACCACAATTCTCCTGCTTAACCATCTATAACAATAAAAAACATGAGGGGAAATAGGGCACAACCTTGTTTGAGGTCTCTGGATGCTAGGAAGAACTCTGAAGGAAAACCATTAATAATGATTGCGAAGTTCATAGTCAAAATGAAAGCCATAATCCATTTGACCATCAACATGCCAAGACCAATCTTATGAAGGATCAACCTTAGTAGTTCCCGGTCCACACAATCGTATGCTTTAATAAGGTTGATCTTCATGAGACAAGCCTCAATCTACCTAGTTTTGATTGTGTGGCTGCACTCTTGTGCAATAGTGACAACATCATGGATTTGCCTTTGTTTCAAAAATCCAAATTGATCTGCAGTAACATGCTTAGACAATATCGACTTGATCCTATTCGCTATGATCTTTGATATCAATTTGTAAATTGTATTACATACGGAAATATGGTGGTAATCTGCAAAGTAAAGAGGCTTCGAAATATTATAAATAAGAGAAATGAAGGTAGGGTTTACTGATTTCGTAATCAAACTAAGGTGACGAGATTCTTCGACCATAACACAAAGATCGCCAAGCATAATATCCTGGAAATGTAAGAGGAGCTCCACAGACCGGCCATCTAGTCCCAAACTCTTGTCCTTTGGCATAGATTTCATAACCTCTAATACCTCTTCACCTATGACTGGTCTCCCCATACATTCCTTTTCTTCCTCATTGACCATGATTGGAAAGAGATTGATATACTCCATCTGTTTATTAAAAGAAACCCCTTTCATCGCTCTAAATTGTTGGCTAAAGAATCGAACCGCTTTGTCCTGAATCTCCTTTTGTGACTTGTCCTCTCCATCTCTGACTTTCCAAATGGCATTTTTTTCCTCCTGAGGGACACCTGATTATGAAAGAATCGAGTATTTTTTTCCCTTTCACCTCAAATGATGCCCTACTCTTAATATTCCATTCATCCTCTTGAATCTTCAAAATCTAGATCTTTCTTGTTTCAAGACTAAGAAGATTTTATTTTGTAGTGTTAGAGAAGAAACCCTGATCTTTCGGGTCTAACAAAGACATTATTTCCAGGTCAATAGATATCAGTTCCCGCACCAGAGCATTTTTCTTGACTCTAACCCAATTTTTTATCTCTTTCTTTAGTTCTTTGAGCTTGAAACATACCAAGTCCATACATGAAGCCCCTGGCTTAAGAAGAGAAGCTTGCCAAGGATCTCAAACCACCACTTCAAAAGCCTTCTCCTTTAATAATAAATGATTAAATTTAAATTGGAGGGCATTCTTTAAATGAACCCTTGGCCATTCCAAAAATATCAGATTATGATTCCATAGCAAAGATGGCAGGATCTAGGAAGTCATATGTTTCAAACACCCGATCAATCCAAATTTAACCATAAAATGATCCAATATTTTAAAGATACCCTATGTACCCAATATTTCGTTCCTCCATGTAGGGCTTATAACAACAGGTCTAATGCCCCTCCAGTAATTTTGTGCAAATAAATCCTTAAAATAAGGCCCCAAGGTGTCCTTCTTATTGTTTTGTCCCCATAATTAATCCTTGTCCATCATTAGATTATAGTCTCCTACCATGATCAAAGAATTTAGGTCCATAATACCATTGTCCTCAATTAAGCCCCAAAACCACTTTCTCCCAAAGAAAGGGGCATAAATATTCATAAGTTGAATTTAAACAATTGAACCTCTCGAAAATCTTGATAATATGATGTCTGCAATAGAATTATATGCTTTGGAGTTAATAAAATTAAGATTCCACATGGCATCCAGTTCTCTCGACAATCGGAGGCACTGATTGCACATACATACCAACGAGGACATGTCTTCAAACAATAATTCCATGTCAATTCTCTACAACCTATAGCCTCCTGGAATAGTGCAACATTTGATTTATAAATCTAGATAATACTACCGAGGGATCTTCTTCTTAGGGTAGATCCCAACCCCATCACATTAAGGGACATAACTATCATCAAGGAATAACCCCCACAAACACATTCCCTCTAAGTACCCGAGTGTAAAAAATTGAAACGTCTAAATACCCAACCTTAATACATGTGAAATCACTAAGACGAGAAATTGACTCTTCCAAGGATGCATGAAAAGACGAGAGAAGATCCGGGGGAGCCATGGATACATTTGCGACTTTCTTACATTTGACCCCTTTTTTCTTTCTAGTAGTGACATTTATCTTGGAACGTGGGCTCACTACAACTTTCTCAGCATCAAAGAAGGTACTTTTGATAGTAAGGAGTTCTATTCCATTCGACTCATCCCTATACATGTTTAATAATTCCAAAACCTCAAAGAACTAGGAGGGGGAAAGTTCAGAAGGCTCCCCAAATTTGATAGGGGATGAGAAAAGGTTAACATACATTTACAATGGATGTAGAAAATGTATCAAGACAATAACACTAATAAAATAAATAGAAAAAATCAATAATAAAATAAAAACATATAATAAATAATTAATTAGTTCAATGCTCCATTTTTTTTTGGTAATATCTGACCATTGATTTATGTTGATATTCAAAATAAAACAAAATTACATTTGATGTTCTTTGGAGTACAATGTTGACCTAGTCAACAAAACCAAAAGCTACTGACATCATAACAAGAGAGCAACCACCCTATTGTGAACAGAAATACGTGATGGTTGTCCACTCATGCAAAAAAAACTAGAGATGCTTACGATTAGTGTTATACCCACTACACAACTAATACCATATAAGGATAAAGATGATAATACGAGGACATAAGAACAATCACTAACTATATGACCAAAAGAACATAAGAGCAGCTCCTAGTAGAACAAAATCTGAGATGGATTCATTCATACAAAATTATTGATGGTTGATTTGGAGAGGAATTTTCACTGACCATGTTGATTGGAGTAACATTTGTAACCGCTTCCCCATTCTGAGGTGCAATTGAGCCAATGTCCAAATTTGAGATTATGTAATGCCACATTTTGTTCAAGCGAACCACAATGTCATCCATATCATAATAGATATTCCTCAATATCCTCTTTAATTCCTCTTGGCTAGCAAAGATTTTGTAATTATCCACCTGTTTGTCTCGTAGCACCATGTGAAGAAGAGTATCCATCTATATGTGCATGGATAATGAGTGCAGAAAATATAACCTTCTCTTCCTTAGTTTGTCTGGGTCTAGTACCCATTTGGTTTTACCAACGCAAACTTCAGAATCTAAATGGTACATCTAATCACCAAATTATTTTGCTTCTAGGGTGTGAATTTCCTTTCACACCTCCATAGGCACGACATCAAAGAAATTTGCAACCAACTCACATCTAAATAGTCATCATTTTATGGAGGAGGATGCCCCTAGTGTGCCTCCCCTGCGACTGGGCAAACATAGATGCGAAGCCATGTGAATCCAAAACCCTGAGAGGAAGAGAACTGGGAGGGGCCACCTTGAACACACCACTAATGTTCGCCACCTTGAAACATGAACCAAGTTGTTATATAACATTGTAGGCATGATTCTAAATTTCCCCCAAGTCTCAAAATTAGGTCGAATCCATACTCCCAACAAGCGCCAAGTGTAATACTTTTCCCACGGTTCTTCCATCCCAAGAGCTCGCATGGTAGTGCGATCATTAATGAAACATGATCGACATCCAATCCTTTATATGTCTGCACCTCCATACCCACGTCAAGAGCACATAAAGAATGTCATATGGTGTTGGCGATCCCAAATGCACATTTACCCACCCTTGTGAATTTAATTTGAAAAATTATCGACCATACGACTGCATTATGTAACACATCACCAAGCCACACGTTTGAGGATGTAGGCCAAGTGATGACCATGGCTTGCTCTCCAAGGGTCACCTCTAGCTTATCCATACAAAACTTGTGCATGCTACCCTTAGCCAAATGCGAGACTTACTACTAGAAAGTTGTAACCTTTGTTTATCAGGTGAGAACCTTCCAGTAAAGCACCCCCATCGAGGATCCTGCTATCAACTCGTTTCCTCTCTTGTTCAACCCGTTGCTTCAGTTCCAAAATAGAGTCGTGTTGCATCCATTCCAGCCAATCCTCTTCCAGAGGTACATTGGATGCACAGCTTCCCCATTTAGCTAAACAGTTTGTTGCGTTATTACCTTCCCTCTTAGTGTGCACAAGGATAATGTAGTAAAAAGTTAACAGTAATTCCTTGATGTTATTTGCAGCATCCTGAAGGTGCCAACTAGTGATAAATTTCTCTAGAGGATGACCTTATAGGAGTTGTTGCACCATGTTAATCACGAATTGAGAGTCCCTAGGGACCTGTAACAAACATATCCCTTAGGCTTGCTACTATTTGAAGACCTTTCTTTAATGCCCAAAATTTTTCCAAGTTGTTGGTGGTTTCTCCACAAGAGAAAGCATAAAGGTGAATTGGATTTAAATTATCATATTTGAAGATCCCTCCAAAGCCAACCACACCTAGGTTGTCTCTTGAGGCCCCATCAAAACTCAAAGCAATAAAGGATTGTGGGGGAGGTTGGAAAAATCTCTCCGCATTCTGACTTGTACTATGTGCACTATGAAGAGACGAAACTGAGTCTACCTCTAGATTTAGTTTTTGAAAAATAAGCAACTTGTCTTCATTCATCTTCCCATCTCCCGAGTCTAGCGGATGTTCTAACCAGGTTTCTCTGACATTAGTACAAATTTGTTCTTGTACCATATAAGAAGGTCTACATTTACCTTCATACACCCTCATACTTATCTCCTTCCATAAATTCCATAAAGAGAAACTGACAATTAGACGCCACTCTTTTAATATCCACGGATGCTTAAACTTCTCACGAAACCATTCAATCAACTAAGTCTTGATATCCTTTGAA
>APFE030444388.1:0-22930 GCA_000404065.3 Pinus taeda | reverse complement strand
AATACACTTTGAATATTCATGGATGCTTGAAATGTAACCCTATATGAAGCCGTAGCAATCCTCTCTAGGATTTAAAATAGTCCATAATATCTCACTGCCAATTTTTTATGACTTCCCAATTTTAGGGAAACTTTCCTCACCTTCACCCTCATGAAGAGATGATCGCCAATTTAAAATTCCATTTTTCAAATTTTATTATCTACACAAATTTTCTTTCTATCGTGGCTAGCCTTCAAATTCTACCTCATTTTTTTCAATTGCACACTCATTTCCTTCAGCGTGTTTGGACCACTAATGGCTTTATTAACTAGTTTGTCTTAACTCAAAAGCATGTTGCATTTTATGCCATAGAAGGCTTTATATGGACTCGTCTTCGAATATTTTTTAATATCCATTATTATAAGAAAACTCCACCAAATGAAAATATTTCTCCCATTTCAATGGTTTTTCCATCATATACATACCCAACATGTATTTAATCGGTTCCAAATCAATTTTATAAGTCTATCCAAAATTTGAATGTAATTTGGGATACCTTTTCGAAATAATTTCCTTCAGCACACCATGTAGTCGAGGAATTTACTTGATGTAAATCTCCACAAAATTAGTTTCCTTTCATGTTCACTTCATTGGAAAATAGTGTTAAGAATTGTTGAGTTTATCCACCACAACTATGATGTAACATCCTCCTCCCACATCTACCCAGGTAACTGGCCAACTAGGGTAAACATGTGATGAGAGGATACTATGATTATATTCAACATCCTATGTGACCTTAAGGAAATGGAATCAATTTAAACGCAACATATATAACTTCCACATCAGCTATAGGACCCATCAGAACCATGTCAACACTTCATGCCATAAGCCCTTGGGTCCCACTAAAATTTTTGATCACTTGACCTCTAGATGCTCTCATAATATAGGTCTTCTAGCGTCTAGGAGGCTATGGAAATTCTCATTCTAAAGGCATGCAATTGTCTAGGGACTATTTAGTCTAGTTTTGTTCCAACATCCCTGGGTTTTGAACCACTTTTCCAGGCCCAGATCCCAAGTCACTATCCATAATTTAATGTCATATCTAGAGTATTAATATAGCAGGGAAACAATGATACAAAAGGAAATTATTGAACAATCCCTTCATGATACCCCTACTAGCCATAGAGGCATTTCAACAAACATATCACAAATACGTAATTTACAGGTGTAAACAATAGATTTAAGCTTAGCTATCTCATACATATATGGGAATTGCTAAGAACCAGTATTCCCTCATATCACCTACTGCAGTATCATCTATTAGGTCATAGATACATCATCAATTCATTTACATGTGAAAACATGATGAGACCCATATATAGCCACGTTCATAAAACACATATATAACCAACATAATAGCAACATAAATACCAATGAAATCACAACCATATGATCCACATATAAACCAATATAATACGCACACAAACACAAGGAGAAATAATCTCATATTGATGTTACAAAATCTAAACCCAGAATGGGGCTACACATTCCTCTCGATCGTAGAATGGCTGAGCCAAATATCTCTTCAGCCATTCACCCATGTGCCATATTTGAAGCATGAATGCGGGACTCAAACCCAAAGAACCAACTAGAGCATACCAAGGCTAAACTGCCTCACCCTCATCAATAGAAACTATCCTTTACCTTAATCCAACTCGGATCACTAGACCAACACAATAAACATGTCATAATAGGCTTTACCATGATCTCCACCCTATCACTAGGCCAAAAAAAAAATGGATGCCACTTGATTTCTCCACCTACTTTGTGAGGAATTTTATCTCTCATAGTCTCTTTGGCTTTACCACAATTCAATCTCAGATCACTTGGCCTAAACTGAGACCCACTCTCCATGCTTTACTACATATCCCAAACCCAAGATTAATAGTCCCAATGAAGCAAAAAGAACCTCCTAAATTTATTGTTTATCCTCCCATTCAATAGCAAGGATTCCTAGGCCCACCGAGGAAACATAATCTTAGCTTTACCACAACCCATAGTCTGGCTCATGGGCCACTAGGCCAATGGATTTACTGTGATTCATAGTCCATTTCATGGACCACCAGGCCATGTGCTCTATCATTTAGAAATATACCTCACTGATCTTCAGATCCATTTAGTAATCCAGCTCATCAAAACATGAAAACCCTATCACACCATGGTTACCATAAAATGGCAAGGCTATGCTGAAAACACTATCACACTTGAGAAAAACCATGCGAGAACAAAAAAATAACCACATGCAATACCATGCATGCCAAATCTAGCAAGGAAAATACACATGCAAACCGATACTTGCAAAGGATCATGTTGTAGCTGGCTGATAATGCTTTTTCTTGCTTAAATTTTGCTTCCTCTTTCCTTATTTTCCTTTCTTTATGCAACGTGAAAATGCTCCAATAAATATCTAAGTGTCCAAGAGTGAGAGATAGAGAGAGAATAATGAGATAGCTCTAAAACTGAACTGATAAAATGTTAACAACTGATCCTTAGAATCATTTTTATTAATGAGGCTTATATTTTCTTCATTTTTATCCTAAAATGCAACATGTGACCTTTCACCTCCCATTTCTCCTAATTTCCAATATTTTAATAATTAAATGCGATTTTTATTTTTTATTTTTCCTTTCCAAAGCCTTAACCATTTCTTTTGCCAATTTTCGTAGCCATTATAAACTGATGAATACCCACACAAGGATGTCATGCCCAACATTAATCTTAGAATAAGTGTCCCATCAACTGTGGTTATTATTTTTTTTCCTTTATTAACTTTTATTACATGGAATTTTCACCAGGATTGTTATAGAACCCTTCCCTTTTGGGGACACTGCCTGTGGTGTTCAACCACACCTATACCTCAGCAAGACCACTAAAACAAAAGCATACTACCCATGTATCTTTATAACATAGCTCAATGTAGTATTTAAAATAATCACCCTGTTGAAGAGGAAACCAACACGACAACATAACAACATGATAACATAATGACATGCCACTAATACCTCTTATTGCATCTTTATAACATAGCTCATGGTCATATTTACATCGATATACATATGTACATATACCAAAACATCATCATATTTACATCCATATACATGTGTACATATACCAAAACATCATTGAACATGTACCAAAACATATACCAAGGACATATACCAAAAAACCATACCAACACTACTTTCCACCAACCTGAAAATAAAGAAGGATACATAGCCCACATCTGATACACCATCTCCCATGTAACTTCATTGGGCCCAAAGTGCTTCCATTGCAATTTAACCTCCTCGATTTCTCAGTTCTAGAGAATGAGCACCTTTTTCTACAATATAGACTTAGGCTTCAGCTGGAATTTCCATCTAGTTCCACCTACAATACAAACCATTCAACCACATGAGCAACATATTTAACATACTCCTTAAGAAATGACACATGGAAAACATCATGGAATTTCACTGTTAGAGGCAGTGAAACCCCATAGGCTACTGGCCTAATCCTCTCAATAATACTGAAGGCTTCAAAAAATTGTGGTGCAAACTTGGCACATGATCCAATCCACAAGGAAATCTTCTTTGGTTTGACATGAAAATATACTTGTTCCCCAACCTGAAACTCCTTCAACAACCTGTTCTGATATGAATAGCTCTTCTACCTATCCTGTGTTTCCTTAAGATTCTTCTTGGTTACTAGCATTTCCTGTTCCATGTCTGCCAACATATCTGATCCAATAAGTACCATGTTCATGGGATCACTCCAGCTGATCAGAGTACCTTGAAAGGACCGATCCTTATTGACTACTGATAAAAATTGTTGTATGCAACTCAGTTAATGGAATATACTCCTCCCGGTTTTGTTGTTGATGCATCAGATACATCCTCAACATGTCTTCGAATATCTCATTGACCTTCTCTGCCTATCCATGTTCCTGCGGATGATAAGTTGTATTGAAGGCCAACTCTGTGCCCAAACCTGCAAATAAATCCATCCAAAACATGGAATTGAAATTTTCATCCCTGACACAATCTTCTTCGGAACACCATGCAATATGACCACATCTCCAATGAATACCCGTGCAACATCGCTAGCTAAGAATTCAAAATTCACTAGAGTGAAATGTGCAACCTTTTTCAACCTGTCCACAATAACCATGATCGAATCATGTTGTCTCACTATCCTTGGCAAAACTTTTATGAAGTCCATGGAAATGACCTCCCATTTCCATTCTGCAATCGCAATCAGTTGTAGTACTCCACCTATATTCTTACACTCTGCTTTCATAGGATGACAATTAAAACACCTAGCTACAAACTCTGCTACATCCCTCTTCATATTCGGCCAATAATAAAAATTCTTTACTAAATTCAATCTCTTCTGATAACCTCAGTGACCTGAATACGTTTTAACATGAAACTCCCTCAAGATCACATTCTTGAGCTCACTCCTATCTGGCACATATATCCTATTTCTGAATCTAACCAATCCAACTATTCTATGACAATAATCCAGATCGTCTGCACTTGCACCTGTACTTATACTTGTACCTCTACCTCTACATGTACCTATACCACCACATGTACGTGTACCTATATTCTCCTGAAACATGTGCACAATCTCCATATACCTAGCATCTTGTTGTACTACCTGCAAGATCCTATCATGTAAGTATGTCCCATAGAGGCTCATAGCTGCTAAGTGATTTACTTGTATCTGCCTTCTAAGAGAATCTTCCACCCTATTCTATCTATCTTTGATGTACCTGATCTTGAGGTCAAACTCACTTTTCATGGCCAACCATATACCTTGCATGGCATTCACATTTGGTTGGTCAAACAAATACCTCAACCCAATTTGATCACTTATTAGTATAAACCTCCTCCCTAGAATATAGTGCCTCCACATCTTCAATGCATGTATGATCACTGCTATCTACAAATCATGTCGAGTATTTCTTCTAATGCTTGTTTAATTTTCATGACTCACAACATACTAACTATCCATGTTGCATAAGGACTCCACCAAGTCCTCTCTTGCAATCATTTGTGCACACTACAAACTCTTTTTCTAGATCTGCAATATGTAACATCGGTGCATGTGTCAATAACTGTTTAAGATGATTAAAACTAGCCTCATAGTCCTCTATCCACTCAAAATTCTTACTTTTCCTCTACAATGATGTAATAGGATAAGAAAAATGTGAGAATTTCCTTGTGAACCTCCTATAATAGCCTACCAACCCCATGAAATATCTCACCTGATCTAAATTCTAAGGAGCTTCCAACTCCATGATGGCCCTTATATTTTCTGGACATACTCCAATTCCCTCCTTGGAAAAAATATCTCCTAAGAAGTGTACCTCGGTCTAAAAGAAATTACACTTGCTAAGCTTAGCATACAACTAATTCTCCCTTAAGAACCTCAACACTGCTTCAAAATGCTCAACATGATCTTCCTCATTTTTATAATATATTGATATGTCATCAATGAACATAATAAAATTTTTATCCAAATATAGATGCAACACACTATTATTCAAGCACATAAATTTAGTTGGATCATTAGTCAAACTGAATGGAACTACAACAAAATTGTAATGCCCATACCTGGTTTGGAAAGTTGTCTTGTAAATGTCCTCCTCTTTGATGCATACTTGGTGATATCCTAACCTCAAGTCGATCTTAGAGAACACTGCTTCTCCCTTCAACTAATCAAACTAATCATCAATCCTTGGTAATGGATCCTTTTTCCTAATATTCACATTGTTCAACTGCCTTTAGTCAATGCATAATCTAATTGTTCCATCTTTCTTCTTCCCAAACAACACTAGTGCACCCCAAGGTGATACACTTGGTCTAATGTATCCTTTGTCCAACATTTCCTTCAACTACAACTCCAACTCAACCAACTCGGGTGTTCTCATCCTGTAAGGTGATTTTGATGTTGAAGCTACCCCTAAAAATAACTCAATAGAAGCATCTACCTCCCTCTGAGGTGGAAAATTTGAAATGACCTTAGGAAATACATCCTGAAACTATTGTAGAACTGGGTACCTGCTCAAAAAATCTGCATCCTCAACTTCCTTACCCTTGTCACTAGAAATTTGCATTGAAAGCAACATACACCATGTTTGAACAAACAAGTGTTGAATTAACTAGTAACTTCTGTCATTACGATATCCCAAAAACTGCTACAATCAGAACTAAGTTCACAATTTTCCTTAAATTAAATAATTGTCCATCCCCTAACTCATAGGTGGCTTATGTTACAAAGAACATTACAATATAGCATTACAAAATAAGGAACACCCTGAGAATCAAGAAATATTAGGATATTCTTTCCAATTCAAGGAAGATTCTTCCATCTTGGTGGAAAGGCCAAAGTTGTTGTTGCAATCAATGTTATAATGTAGGAAGAACTTTGTGTTGGGTTTTGTCCTTTAGCCAAAACCGACCACGGTGGAACTATTCTATTTCATATTCCATGATTCTTGTTTAACACGAAATCTACCTCAAAAAACAATTATCTTAATTACGAATAACACACCTTTATTATCTAAATTATTAAATAAATAACATGGTTTCATCGATTAAGAAATGTCACGAAGGTTTGTATTATAACAATAAAAAATACGTAAGTTTAGATCAAGAGGATAACAAACCAGCATAGGAAATAAAGAATTAGGTGCAAAAAATGGGATAATTATATAACAAAGCATCACCCACCCACTAACCTCGTTGCATGTCATGTAACGTTTTCTATTTGGGAAAAATATAATTGGTATGGATGAAAAATATAATTGGTATGGATAACAGTTAATGAATAGGCCTCATAGGTAGCTTCACCTTAGAGTATAAATCCAACCCTAACTTTTCTCACTTCAAAATACAACCACTCATTCTCTACAAATAAACCATAAAAATGACAATGGACACCATATCATGGAATAATGATATCTACAATCCATGTAATTTACAACTATTTCCATTATAAGGGAACTGTAAGAGTTAATCCTTGAGAGGGCCTGATGGAAATTGTGAAGAATGAAAGGTTATTTATTCTTAATGTTCTGTGAAGACTTCATCCATCTTAACTTGGATCATTCTATTGTGTTCTCGTATATATCATTCAAGTATTTAATTCCTGAAAATAACACTATCCCATAAATAGCTTTTAGTGTGAAATGAACACTTCATTATGGAATACATTTTTAGGTTCTTCTCGACCCTTAATTCATGGTTATTCTGATTTCGCTCAAAAGTATTATAACCCTTCTACCATTTGACATATTTCTGAGAAAAAGAGTTAAGGGCTTGGAGTTGAAAATATCCAACAAAAGTCACAATACTATTATCTCTCTATTCTACCAACAAGAAATTATGCATTATAATTCACACAAAATATACTATGCTGGCTCATCTTGTTTATGAAAATTTAATATAAATTCTAGGATTCTTAAAAATTCATAAGGAAGAACCCACCGAATAGCTTATAGTTTAAGCATCATATAATTTTCTACGGGGAATAAAACATATTTACATTCTATGAACCTACAAGCAATAATATCTTTAATCATGGAGAAAATTTCATTCTTTACTTGGATTAGCTTTTGAACTCACCCTTACAAGTTTCAAACTTTTTCTGGGCTAACTTCTAACTCTTCGGTTGTCTTTAGATCCATATTTTCTATTTCATGATAATTTTTTAATCAATTTCTAATGTTGACTCTAAGGCATCGTATCCTTTTTGTATTTGACCATAATCCTTATTAATTACTTTACTTCGGCTTCAAACACTAATGGTGAATATGGGGGTGTATCTTCTATTTGAACCCATTTATCTATGAAAAGTATCTGCTCAATCTAAGTTTCCATAGTTTGGCATTCAACAATTTCCCTCTTTTTGTTGATTTTCTTTTGTTTCCAAGTTACCAATTATTTTTTAATTCATATGCTTTTTTCTTCAAAATAACATTTTTTTCTTCATAATCACAATTCTTTTAAATAGATATTTTTCTTCTTTCTTTTATTTTGTAAACATGACATTTATATTTTCATCTAATATATCTAGGAGATGTTACCTAAGTGAAAACGATGTGAACTTGGGTTGCAATTGTTGTTTCCTCATTGACATCCATAGGCTCTATTTAATATTCCATCACTAATTTCTAAGAATGTTCATATTTGTTTTCTTCTAAGTCCATTTCTTGTCCCATAGATTACAATTTTATTATTGTTCCTTCCCTAAATCATCAATGACCATTGTTCTATCCATTTCTTCATGACTGTCATGATATGAGCTAAATTCGTCTTACACACCAAAATATTCTCTAGTTAGATCTATTTTGTCTTAGGAGGTAGTAGGTCTCCATGGAGATGATATAGGAAATGAACTTTGTTCTACTAAATTTAGTCATTCAGGTAGACCTTCTCCTATGTCTAGGAAATGCATATAAAAAGATGTTATCTTCCTCTATGTTTATACTAATATTTTTAGTAGAAGGGTTGTCTAGTTGAAGAATTTTGGGTTGGAGGATTTCTAGTTGGAAGTTTTTCTCTTCTTTCCTCACATTTTTTCCTCCTTCCACAAGGTTCTCACGCTAATTATTTCTTTTTTTGGAGGAAAGTTCAATTATTCGGGTGACAAACTATCATCAAAATTCTCCCTATCACCCCCTTAAAAAACGGTCTCAATATTTTACCTTTAAACTGTGATCTCAAGGTTTTCTAAAGTATTTCCCATAGGGATTTCCCCATTACAGTTTTTCTCATTCCTTGGCTCTTCATTTACCCCGATAACATCTTCACAAGCCCATTGATTCTATTGTAAATTCCTCATGACTAAGAGTTTAATCAATCCATGATGGGTTACTACCATAGATGGATCTTTTACTCATTTAAGCCTCCATGTTGTTCCATGCAAAATAAAATTTAGAAAGAAGGAAATGTTGAGGTGTACTTTTTTCAGATATGCCATTAACTTCAAGTATTGAGCTCAAACCACATCGAACCTCTCATCCAACATTACGTACCACTGAATTATTTCGATCACTTCTTTCCATGGGCTCAAGAGTGAGTATGAGTTATATCCTTTCCCTTTCTTTACTATTTCCTCACATTCTTCTAAAAACAACCAAGTTGCATTGTGTAATGGGTTATGGGGTTCATACCATTTTTCTCCATGCAGTGTTAGTCCTATAACTTTAGCCATAACGTCTTTAGTCACTTATACTTATAGGTCTTTTACTACTTTCATCCTATATCTTAAGTTATGCATAAACTCCATAGCATTTTCCGTGTCAAAACATTATAGCCTTTCAAAGTAGCGCAACCATCGTACAAATTTCAAAATTCTAAATGCCTTGGGTGTAGTTGACAACTATTTTGGCTCATATTTTACCATTTGACCACTCATTTTATGTTTATATCTAGCTATGTTTCTCAAAGATGTTTGAATAGGCTCTACAAAATATCAAGGTTTACATCCCTATTCTCTCAATTTTCAAAATATGGTTGAGTTTACTAGACTAGAATAATGGCAGAATGGGCAAAATGATATAAAAGCATCACGAAAAGAACTACGATATCACACCATATCCCTCCAAACTAATTTAACAACTAGCTTTTCCCAATGATTTGATTAGATATGGTTGAGATGAAGGTGTCTATTCTAACCAGTCATTTTAAATAATAATTGAGATATAGAATTCACACCTCTGTATTGATTGACCATTTTGAACATTGATGTGATTGTTCATTGATAAAATATAATTAGGAAAACAATGATATATTTCCTTTTAAATTTTTTGGGTTTGAATTAATGATTGATAAAGTTAATAAACCATTTATAGATATAGTG
Source organism: Pinus taeda (assembly GCA_000404065.3). Classification (NCBI taxonomy): domain Eukaryota; kingdom Viridiplantae; phylum Streptophyta; class Pinopsida; order Pinales; family Pinaceae; genus Pinus; species Pinus taeda. The sequence continues at coordinate 13,039 of APFE030444388.1, read as the reverse complement.
ACATTATGGTGATTGAAAAACCAATCTATATGGGCTAGAGGGAACAAAGGTAAGTACGCAAATGATATAATGAAGGTTTAAGAAATCATTACTAGATTAATAAAATTGTATTCCCTTTATCATAGAAAAATTATCATAGTCCTTCAGTGTATAATCCAACTGACATAATTTTAAAGGGTCCCACATCCCATAGCATCGACATATTTTTGAAATAAAAAACGTTAAAGCATTATGTCTATAAGAAACTATGAGCCATTCTCTAAAAGATAAATTATGGGTTTGATTTTCATTAGCTTTGATTGTAGGGACAACAATGGTCAAGTGTGATCAAGGCCCTTTGTGAGGTGAGAAATAATGTACTGATATATATTTTATATCACCCTTTTACCCGACATAACTCCTTTACCAGGAGGCCTATTTAGTTCCTCGGTTGGTTTTCTTTAGTACTATATAAGCATGGTCCCACTGCCAGTATGCATGGTTAGTACCCCATCGGGTTTTCTTTTATTTATATCTTGAGTCTGAAGATTTTATATATTTGTATTTTAAATTTGTGGAGGATGGGTGGTACAAAAGTCTATTTACTAAGCACATTTCCTCACTTCTTAAGCTGGTTTCCTAACCACATCTTTCACCATGGTCCCCTTGTCATGGCTACCTCAATGTGGAGTAAAATTGAGTGTTTTAGATAATAAAACAAAGGTCTTATATAGTCATTAATTCTAATTTTTCTTTTAAATTTTATGGAAATACCTATAAAAATGGTCCTCTACACAGATTCATGCCATTAATTCTATTTTTATAAGGATTTGCAAAAATTGTTTGAAAAATGTACTTTAAAGGAATAACTAGAATGAGATAATTCATACTTATAAATTTTACCCTATAAAAGTTAGAATTTCAAAGAGTGAAAAAACACCACCCACCAACTAATATCTAATATGGTGAAATATATAGTGAGAGCAAAAGGGCGGGCTTTACAATCAATCATAGTTACCTTGAAAATAATGGGGTATTAGTTGATCATTACACCTAAGAAGTCCGTGTTAATAGATATATGAAGGAAATGATAATTATTTTAATCACTAGTAGAAAATGATGAAATTAGTAACTAGGTGACTAAAAAAGTTAGTCGCCATAGATTTTCCTAGTGAAATACTACAAAAAATGAGCAATCTTAAGTGACTGAACTAAAAATGACTAACATAAATGACTAATTTAGTCCCATGTTACAATATACGACTAACAATAAGTAATAAAATTAAAAATGACTAATTTAGTCTACGAAAAAAAATACAACTACATAACAAGTACTCCAATAATACAAAGTAGTCATTTATGTTAGTCATTTTAGCTGTGTCACTTTAACAATCTAAACTTACAAGTGATAGAGGATTCAAAGGTTGTGTAAATTGATTAAATATTATATTTCCTTAAACACTTCTTTATTGTATTAGTGGATGCTTAGGGTTATAGAGTTAATTATAATATTCAAGGTTATATCTGTTGATCACATACATAAGGAATTCAATTCAAGGGCTCACAAATTATCCAAAATGGGAGTGTGCTTACAACTAGGTCAAATACATTATGGAAGAAACTATAAGGAGAAGTGTTAGCTAATTAGTAGAGGACACATTTCCTTTAGTTAAAGACTTAACTTTTCATGCATATATATACACACCTATTTAACATTTACTTTTTGTCTCGCAAAGTGGTAGGGCCAAGGAGAGGGTATCAACTTCAATCAATGAATGCTCACTTAGTACCACTACCAATTTTCCTTCATGTAGCTTCTCAAATGTAATAACTTTTATTCACAACTTGTCATGGTGCTTCACTTACTTGTCTACACATCTAAGTGACACTACAAGCCCCAAACCTCTCTAACCATTTCACCTCTTCAACCCTTGTTAGAGTCTTCTTAGATGTGCACTCATGTGTGAAGCAGAACATAAAACTAGCATCGGCCAAATGTGCATATTCATTCCCTCTTTTAATGCCTCTTTGAAACAACCTTATCACATTTCTTAAAATGAAATGTTCACATCTTAAGGCAACTCATGTACTTTTCTTATGACAACCTAAACTATGCAAGTGACTAGGACAAGACTCAATTTTCTCAAGACGAAAACATAGGGTCTTATAACCCCATTCACACAAAGATTTGAAGATATTTAACCTAAATAAGGATACATACCATACTCCTTCCAAATTTGACATATGACTTCTAAATAACTAACACTTTATTTTAACTACTATATCTACTTATTACATACTATATTTTGTTTGCACCCACTTAATATACAAGAACACTTAATTGTTTTCAATGCAAATAAGTTCAGAACACTTGTTTCCTTCCCACATCTCAAACTTTACCTTCATAAAATTTAACAACAAAATGATTACATAGAAACCATAACCTTAAAATTAAATTTTTATTATTATTATAAATGCCAACCATAAATGTTTTTAAAGACTACTAAACACTTATAAAATCCCATTAGTTTCCCAAATACAACTATAATATGATGCAAGAGAAAATAAAATTTTGAATATTATTTTTCACCATAAATATTTAAAATATTGTATATTGTTTTTACCCCTAAAAAATTATAAGATCCCATTAGTTTCTCAAATACAACTATAATACAATGTAGGTGAAAATAAAATATATATTTAATATTATTTTTCACCACTAAAATTTAAAATATTGTATATTTTGTTTTACCACTAAAATTTTAACATTTTGAAAAAAATAAATTTTAATTTTTCTTTACAAAATCCCTCCAACCAAAATTCCATATCTATTTTATTTGCATAGCACAAGAGAAAAAACAAGATTTTAGGGAACATCCTTCACATAGCACGAGAGAAAAAACAAGATTTCAAGGAACAACCAAATGTTTCTCCCTTCGGGTTGGAAAGGTCACAAACAAATGAAGAAAGGGCTGACAAGTGAGGAGGCCTTTGGTTTTACTATAGCAGTATACCCGATATTGAATGGAAACATCTAGTCTCCAATCCATTGACGGTGATATGTTCCATTTTTAATTTCAATGAATTTTTGCCCCACATTCATTGTTCCACATAGAGAACAGTAGAAGCACCTCTCGTGTCTGGTTGAAAATCCATTGTTTTTATGAGAATGAGTGTGAAACCCAAATCAGGGGATTACATGCTCAAAAGGCCAACATTGCGAGTACTAGGGCTATTGCGAGAAGCCTTCGCACCTCACTTGGCCCCAAGGGAATGGACATAATGATCTGGAGCCCCAACGATTGGAAAACATATGTTAATAACATATGTTAAAAATTTGAGAAGCAAGATGGATGTATGTTAAACATTTGAACTTTGGAGGGTTATCATTTGGAGGCAAAGATAAGGCAAAAGCCTATGGAAACCTATACTTGAAAAATCACACAACCTATGCTTTTTGGATATTTGAGGGTTTTGACTCTTAAAATGTTTGCTAAAACATATTTTGAAAGATTTTGTGCAGTGATAGTTTCTGTGACCTTTTAAATTAGGAAGAATTGAGGGATTATATATCATCGTAAGTCTAACTTTAGCCATTCTATCACATTTCATCATATTCAAAAAGTCAATTATCAAAGAGTTTCTTCAATGGTTGCTACCTTCAACATGATTAGTACTACCACAAGTACTCACAATCCCACAAATCCTTCCAGGTATGCATTTATTTTGCAGGTATTTTCTTCATTTAAATATGGAGTATTTCACAGCCTTAAGAAACACATCTAATATACAATTCTATGGTTTTTAGCCTATTATTGTCTATCCCTTTTACTTTCAAATTCTACACCACATTTCAGTGCAGTTGACTTAGGCTAGCTTCACTTTCTTAAGGTCTATTGGTCCATGCCAATAAATAATTTACAGCACAATACTTTAATGAAGATCACAATTTGGTTGTAAGGCCTTCAAAGATGTTTTTCGAGAGATAATTTACTCACATTTGAAGTAATATATAATTTCTCAATTATCTCTTAGTACATGTTTGGAAAAAAGTTATCGTTATGCCCCATTTGGTTGATATAGAATTATAAAAATGGAACCTTATCAAGGGAGGGGGGTTTGTTTCTGACCTGCACAAAACATTGTCTCTGCCCGATACATATGAAAATATAACACAATAATTGGTTGTGTTAACATGTTTCTTAAAACAATTGAACTCAGGTAGTATCAAGTGCACTTGAATTACCATTTCATGAAAAACCACAAGACAAAGGTGGTTTTGAATTATTAATATACACACATGGCCCTAATATCAAGATTCCATGACTTGGTCCTTACCTCGTAGAGCCCTAAGGCTACCCTAAAGTGTTGGGTGAAGCCCTTGGGAATGGAATGTAGGTAGTTGTTGTCAAGCTCCCACTCCATAGGCCTTAAGGGGAACATTGGGGTGGGCTAGGGTATGTAATATGAAATATGTGTGCTAAGTTTAACTCCTACCTCCACGTGCCTTCATTATTTTATGGTAAATCATTTGGGAATGAAACTTTGGCCAATGGTGTTGATCTATTTGCTTCCCAAGATTCAAGGAGAAGTTAGAATTAAAGAGTGGGATTGGGCTTGTCACATTGCACTTGGTATTCATCTCCGTGTGATATAAGTTCAACATCTACCTCTAAGATCCTTTGCAAATTCCCGGTAAAGCCCTTGGGAATGGAACCTTGGCCAATGATTTAAAATCATTGCTTCTTAGGCCTTATGGAGAACATGGGTTTGTTTTTATTTGGTCTGTGAAAAGAGAACTAAATATTCATCTTCGGGAGCCACAACTCCAACCCCTACCTCCATGTGCGCCATGGCTATTTTAGGATGCCTGGCAAGGGCCGTCAACCTCAACCCCATTGAGATTCTTGGAATTCATATTTTATATAGCAACCAATTTAATTATGTTCATGTAGATTTATTATAGGTAAGCATGAGGAAATGTCTTTGATTTTCTAAAGTCTAGACATTGTATTTATTTTTGGTGTTATATATGGGTATTTTATGCATGGGTCAAATTATACTATTTCACTCGTATTCTATTGCAAAATAGTGTTACATCATCTTCATGAATCAAGTAACATAATAAGATGATTATCTTCGCAATTTTTATTTTTTTTTCGAATCGTGCAACCCCCAAATGATAGTATCTCAAGAATCTATTTCTGTCCAGAATCTAACTATTTGGTGGCCACTTCTTGGGATAGTCAGGTTTGTTCTCAACTGTCTCCGTTTACCATTTACTAAAATGAGGCTAAGTTATTAAAAATGTAATGCTAAATTATGGGAGAAATAATAAGATCGGATTTTTATTTACCTCATGGTGAATATTTTAGGTTGTGTCACTATGGGGTCTTGGATAGATGGTAAATAAAGGGTGTTTCATAATCCTCAACAAGGTTCAAATCCCCTTGGGACACATTTTTCTCCTCTAGGGCCATCTTACTTCTGAATTTGGGTTGTCCTAAGTAGTTGGTTCTCTATTCAAGTCTTAGTTGACTTTGGAACAAAAGATAATCCTCAACCATGACTTCTCACCTAAAGGGATATTTTTTGAGTGATGTAATCTGATTGCATTGCATTGTGATATTCTCATATTGGGAAATGGATGTTTGTTGCATAGTGATAATGGGAAATATTCTGCCAAAATAATTTATTTGACAAACATTCTAGCTTACTTTGGTGTTGTGGTTGTCATAAGTTCACCTACAAACTAAAATAATCTTTTATATGAAATTATTTAGGTCCTTTATATTAGATATTAGTGGCCCTTAGGACATATTTTCGATGAATGGACCAACACATGGGTAATATTAGATATCCAACCTTTCTTCGCAAACCCATATGATATTATATTTTTTAAGCCATTTTGAAATTTGGCCCTTTTTAATGTTACAAGCCCCCCTCCTATTGAAATTGAACAAAACTCACACTAATTTAGAAAAATATCTTACTAACATGAAAGCATTATTTTTGGAATGTTGGAGTGTTAATTTTAGGTATGTTCTATGCTTAGAGAAATTTATTTCAATTTTCAAAGTTAGCTCAATATCTTTTCCAGATTCGCAATCACATCAACATTAAAGTAAACTGTAGATAAAACATAAACATAAATCGCAGAAGACAAGCCAAGACAAGAGGACACAATATGTGGTGCTAGCCAGGGACAACCCCCAATGTGGGGAAAACCATGATCAATTCTTCTTATATGTTATTCAATAGTTCAACAAAGAGAGAGAGAGAGAGATGATACATTTACAACAAAAGTCAACACTTTGACTTAGTTCGATAAGAACATAGATCATCTCTAAGAAGATGATACATGAGATTAGTTGAAGACATGTTGCTTCAACTAATTCTCCAGGGTGACTACTTCACCTATCATTGCACTACATCTCATCATCATGTTGCACCTCACCGTACTGCAGCATGCTGCACCCATCATCACAATGTTGTACCTCATTACCATGTTGTACACATCATATTGTTGCACCTTATGATGTATTGTTGACTGATGTTCCATTGTTGTACATTTCTACCATAGTTGTCCCATGTGCCATAGCTGCATCATGTTGCCACACTGTTGTCCCATGTGATATGTTGAACCATGTTGACATACAACATGTCTCATGTGCTTGCAACACCATGCTTGCTATGATGTCCATGATTGCCATGTTGTCCCCGCTTTCCATGCTGTCCATGCTTTCCATGCTTTCCATGATGTTCATGCTTGCCATGTTGTCCATGTTGTCCATGTTGTCCATGTTGTCTGTGCTTTCCATGCTTGGCATGATTTCCATGCTTGGCATGTTGTCCATGCTTTGTGTTGTCCCATGTTTGCATTAGCATTCCTTTTTTGTCCCATTTACTATGCAGTTGTCCCTTGCCACTATTGCCTAGATATATTGTTGTAGCTACTATCCCTAATAGTCATGCTATAACTTGCTACTATCCCATGTTTCTTAGTAGCACCATGCAGCCTAGTTGTCCCATTTTCTAGAATTGTTGTCCTGGGCATGTTTGAGCCCTCAAACCCTCCGTGTTGTCCCTATTTTGAGTTGGTTAGGACTACGGCTTACCACGGTCCCACGCTATCACCTACAACCCATATTTTCTCTACCCCAAACAACCTTTCTTCAACTCGGCCTACCCTCGACCTCCTTCTAGAAACTCAATGCCTTCTTTTAGGCCTTAAAAAATCCTCCCTTTCTACTGCATTAGTCCTTTGTCTAGGAGACCATATGCATGCGGCTATGGTACCATAGGTAAGTTTAGGATAACGTTAGGTCTCCCTTATAGGACTACGTTAGGGCTACCTTTAGCACAACATTTAGGGTTGCCTTACAACAACATTTAAAGCCCTTCCTTGAGCTCCTTTAGGTTAACGCATAGAACCCTTCCATCGCTTCGCTGGCCTGCCTTCTTTGTTGCGGTTAGGGCACTCTCCTTTCCTCCAACGTCTAGGGTTTCCACTCCTAGATTTATCTTCCAGTAAAACCCAAGACAAGTGGAGAGAAATCAAGATAGAAGTGTGTGTGAAATGACTCTCAAGTCATCTCCTTTTATATTAAAACGTTGAGCACATGTGGGGTTTATTTTGTTGCTATCCGACCTTGACAAATTGTCTTATAACACATATAAATTCATAACTCCATGAATAATTATCGGAATCGGATGATCTTTAGATCAATCCTACACCTCTCGACGAGAGGGATCCAAGAAAAATATCACCTACCATAAATAAGATTACCCACGTCGAGTTTGGCCCTAGTTTCCAATTTTAACACTCCCTTTCAACTAGGGAGAACTCCATCCACTGATCCATCCGTTCGATTGTACTATCTCTACCATTAATGCCCTGCACTACTCTGCTTTGTTGAACCATGAAGAAGAAGAATTGATACAAAATGTTTCATACCATTCTCTACTGACCCGAAGTCAGTTCCATATGAGGAGAGTGTGTCATACCACTCTTACTAACCCATAGTCAGTTCCATTGATCCCATATCAATATCACAATAGAGTCTCAAACCAAAAATATTGATCCTAGATCAATGGAGGTCATCCTAGCATATGGAGTACAGTAGATACAATGATGCATCCATTGATAGTACTACTATGGTCCCTAACCCCATTTCCTTGTTCATTGGCAAGATGAGAGGTACTTCCCATGAATCCCAAACTTCATGGGTAGGATTCCTCAATAGGAAAACCACTCATCTTGTCTCTAAGTTTCCATGAGTATCACACAGGAAGGATGGGCCATTCACCCTATACACAACACACTATTAGGGGAGGGTGAGTCGCCCTATGGTCACTTGTTGCTCGAATAAGTACTCCAAGCCCCCTTGAGCTGCCAGAGCTCAATGCATGCAACATCCAAGGCCCTCATAAGAGGGTCTCTCAATGACTCCAAGTCGTTTGAGAAAATCACAAATTTGACCTTTCCCTGGGGCTTTGACAGAATGTCTGCGACCTATAAATCAGTCTCAATGTGATGGAGCCTCCTCGCTCATTGACATACCATATCCCAGATAAGGTAGTTTGTGATGCCTATATTCTAGTGAAATCATAGAATACATGATTCCTCAACAATAGAATCCTCCCTGGTTGACACAAAGGATCACAGTGGTATCCATCATGTGTACAAACAGCTTGCTGAAGAGCTTCCACAACTAAGCATATTCACACAAGATCATACTCATAGCTATGTATTCAGTCACAGTGATGCTTATAGCAACCAACGTCTGCTTCCTACTCATCCATGACATTGACATAGAATCCAAAGAGAACCAACAATCAGAAGTGCTCTTGTGATCCTGCACACTAGTTGCCTATTCAGCATTCAAATAATCATGCAGCTTCACATTTCCGGCAGTGTATCTCAATCCATGACAGATTGTACCCCAAAGATATCTCAAAAGTTTCTTGGAACCAATCCAGTGAGGCTCAACCATATACAAGCTCATCATCCTAACTACAAAACATATGTCTGGATGGAAGTTCACCAAGAACATGAATGAGAATGAGTCTATGAAACTCAAAGGCATTTCCCAAATCTAGTTCAACATCACTACCATATAACTTCTGAAAGTTAAGATCCTCAAGGTAGCCATGGGCTTGCATTTTACCATTCCACATCTGAAATACAACTCCCCCTTACTTCTACAAATGAGAGGGCTTGCACCTATCAGAAATAGGTCATCCTCCGAAGGTGTCATTATGAGAGGTCCACCATCCACAACCTTCAAACAAAGGTTTGGGTCGACTTCACTCCTAGTCAATGTCGGCTTCATAATACAACTATTAATCCTCTGTTATCAAGCCGAGGATTTTAACTCTAAATCATAGAGAGCTTTCTTCAACCTACATACATGAGATTCCTGATCATGAATCTCAAACTCCTCGGGTTTTTCCAAACCTGTGGACCTGCTACATGAGAGGAATGGTCCCATTGTAAGATTTTCCTTCGATACATCTCAGACATGTACCTTCATGCTCTTCTTGAATTTGGGCATCCCTATCACCATTTGACTCACATCAGGTAAGGCCCCGTAATAAGCATACCTTTGGTGTTATAGATGAGATGTGTCCACTAACATGGTCCCCAATGGACTTCCTGTAACTTGATACAGATTTCCAACCCTGAATAAAAGAATCTTGGAAATTCCATTTTCAAACACATACCTTTTGATAGATGGGTGCCACCTTGAAACTTTTGTCTTCCATTGATGAAATGGACACCATGTTCTTCTTGCGATCAGGTGCATAAATACATTCTTGTAAACGAATCAAGCTACCTTCATCCCTACACCCTTTTCGGGATAGGTGTCATTGACTCCATGTATAATCCCATGATTGTTTCCATCTCTCCCAAATTTGAGAGAGAACCCTTATATCCAATGAAGTGCCTTGAAGCACTACAGATTCCCCAAGAGTCTAGAGTAGAGTGTCAATATAAAAACATTTGATTCTTCATACCTGGGGTTCCTTGCTTTCTTTAAAAAGTTGGCCATTTCCTTGATGACCTGCATTACCTTTCATTCCTTCGATCATTGAAGATGTCCCTGGAATGATTGTTACCTTCATCAAGTGATGTGTCCCTACCATTCAAACACTCCTTCACATAATGGATGAACTCATTGCAAGCAAGTAATCTGCCTTTTCTTCTACCCTTGGATCCTGACTTCCCATTGAAGTGATCTTTAGGTAGGCCATCAGATGCTTCCACTAAACCACTCTGATAATATTCTCTGCTTCGACTTCACCCTTGGTGAATTTAAAGAGGGATGAGGAATCCACTAATCCTATTGTCCTTTCTCAACTGTCTTTAGTGATTTCTCTTTCACTCTTGCTTGGGATTTGTCTTCACCTCACCTCTGATACCATGTTAATTTTAGGTATGTTATATGCTTAGAGAAATTTATTTCAATTTTCACAGTTATCTCAATATCTTTTCCAAATTATAAATCACATCAACATTAAACTAAATTGCATATAGAATATAAACATAAATCGCAGAAGAAAATCCAAGACAAGAGGACACAATATGTGGCGCTAGCCAGGTACAAACCCCAATGTGGGGAAACCCTTGATCAATTCTTCTTATATGTTCTTTGATAGTTCAGCAAAGAGAGAGAGAGAGAGAGATATTACATTTACAACAAAAGTCAACACTTTCACTTATTTAGATAAGAGCATAGATGATCTCTAAGAAGAGGATACATGAGATCAATTGAAGACATGTTGCTTCAAATGATTCTCCAAGGTGACTCCTTCACCTATCATTGTGATGCATCTCATCATCATGACATACCTCTATGTGTTGCACCATGCTGCACCCATCATCACAATGTTGGACCTCTTGACCATAATATACACATCATACTGTTGCAACTTATGATGTATTTTCATCCCATGTGCCATTGTTGCACCATGCTGCCACAACTATCCCATGTGCAATTAACGTACCATGCTACACTAGTTGTCCCATGAGCCATAGATGCATCATGTTTCCATATTTTTGTCGCATGTGGTATGTTGAACCATGTTGAAATACAACATGTCTCATGTGCTTGTAGCACCATGCTTGCTATGTTGTCCATGCTTTCCATGTTGTCCATGTTGTCAAAGCTTTCTATGTTGTACATGCTTTCCATGGTTGCCATGATTGGCATGCTTGCCATGCTTGCCATGTTTTCCATGCTTTCCATGCTTGCCATGTTGTCCATGCTTGTTGTTGTCCCATGTTTTCCTTAGCATTCCTTTGTTGTCCCATTTAGTATGCAGTTGTCCGTTGCCACTACTGCCTAGATATATTGTTGTAGCTATTGTCCCTAACAATCATGCTATACCTTTTTGTTGTCCCCTTAGCCTTGCCATACCTTGCTATTGTCCCATGTGTCTTAGCAACACCATGTAGCCTAGTTGTCCCATTTACTAGCAATGCTATCTTGGGCATGTTTGAGCCCTCAATCTCTCCATGTTGTCCATGTTTTGTGGTGGTTAGGAATGCAGTTTACCACAATTCCATAATGTCACCTACTTCCCACCTTTGCACTACCCAAATAACCTTTCTTTAATTAGGCCTACCCTTGGTCTCCTTCCTGCATCTCTATGCCTTGTTTTAGGCCTTAAAAAAAGTCCTCCTTTTCATCTGCATTGGTCCTGTGGCTAGGGCACCCTATGCCTGTGAATAGGGCACCATAGGTATGTTTAGGATAGAGTTAGGGCTCCCTTCTAGGAATGTGTTAGGGTTGTCTTTAGGGCAAAATTTAGGGCTGCCTTAGAACTGCGTTTAGGGCCCTTCCTTGAGCTCCTTTAGGTCAACGCATATAATCCTTCCATCGCTCCGTTGGCCTGCCTTCTTTGTTGCGACTAGGGAAACCTCTTTTCCTTCAACATCTAGGTCTTCCACTCCTAGATTTGTCTTTCAATAAAACCCAAACCAAGTGGAGAGAAATCAATATAGAAGTGTGTTTGAAATGACTCTCAAGTCATCTCCTTTTATACTAAAACATTGAGCACATGTGGGGTTTATTTGGTTGCTGGCCGACCTTGAAGAATTGTCTTATAACACAAATAAATTCATAACTCCTTGAACACTTATCAGAATCAGATAACCTTTAGATCATTCCTACACCTCTCAATCAGAGGGATACAAGAAAAATATCAACTTCCATAATAAGATGACCCACATGGAGTTTGGCCCTAGTCCAATTTTGACATGGAGTATGGCTATACCAGCCTTTTCTTCATTAATTCTAGCTCATGTGACTCCAAGCATTATTGTTGTGTTAAAATTGAGTTTAACTTCTCACAAGCTTAGAATATGTAAAGAGTGATTTCCTGTTGAGTCATTTTGACCATTAATCAGTATTGTGGTAAGTTATTGTCGTAACCTTGTACATATATGGTTTGTTCACACTTTATGTCTCTCTTCCCATTATGGCAGACAAAGATGTTGAGTATGTTATTAAATTATTTTTGATGTTTCAAAAATAGTGTATTAAAAATAACTCTACAAGGATTTGAAAAATAAGTCAAGAAAAAAGGGGGCGAAATGGTAAAATTTGCAAAAACTAAGAAATTATGTTTTTTCTAAATCAACAATTCGGATAACACTGGTTATTATCCAGACTTACTTTTTGTTATTTAGGGTAAAATTCCTTTGACATTTCATACTTTGATGTCTATGCTAAAAAATTATCTCTATGACAGAAAAATAGATTTTCTCCTCTCTATAAGAGTGGAGGATGAAGTCTTCACCATCACATTATGGATTATTTTGTTTGTTTGATTTGTTTGATGCCTGGTATTAAAAATCGGTCTAGTTGAACATAAAATTGGTCAAATCGGTCGGTTATCTCCTTGTGATATCAAACCATCCTAACAAATCCAATTAGTTGGTTGGTCAGGACTGATAGGGTACCAAATCGACCCGTTCAGCCGATTTGGCACTTGATCGACCATTTTTTGTAAAAAATCGGCCGATTAGAAAGCCACATGGCTGGGCATGTTG
>APFE030444377.1:0-10627 GCA_000404065.3 Pinus taeda | reverse complement strand
GAAGAAGATCAAGGCCTTTAGAAGTGATAATGGTGGAGAATATGTCTCTCAAGAGTTTAAGGACTTATGTGCAGCTGAAGGAATTAAATGAGAGTTAACGACACCTCATAACCCATAGTAGAATGGGGTGGTTGAGAGGCAGAACAGAACTATTATAGGGGCAACATGAGTAATGTTGCATGACCAAGGCCTACCACTTCACTTGTGGGCTGAGGCATACAACACAACGGTCTATTTGCATAGTAGAAGCCCACATCGCATACTTGGGATGAAGACACCAGAGGAAGCTTTCTCCAGTAAGAGACCAGATGTGGGTCATTTCAGGATCTTTGGCTCATTGGTATATTTCCATGTGACAAAGGATGCAAGGAATAATCTTGAGTTGACAACAGAGTTGGGGATATTTGAGGGGTACACTGAGACACCTCACAACTATCGGGTGTATTTGCCTACTAGTCAGAGGACAGTGGTTCGCAGAGATCTCAATTTTGATGAGCAGAAGGCCATGCGAGTTTCCCTTGGGAGGGAGCTCCAACTACAAGCTGTGGAAGAATTGTTGGTTCCTAAGGAGGAGGAGCCTCAAATTGATGTGGATCAACCACATGTAGAGGTTCTAAGAGTGGAGATATCCACTCAAGCAGAGTCTTCTAGAGATAGACAAAAGTGCATAAGAGAAGTTGACAGATTATTGGAGGATGCGAGAGAGAATGTGGGAGCACCATCTTCTCAGCACAGACAGAGGAGGTCACCTGAGAGGTACAATAGATACATGGCCCTTGCTAGGGAATGTGTTGAGACTGAGCCATCTTCCTTTGAGGAAGCAGTGCAGCAACCAATTTGGGTTGATGCTATGGTGGAGGAGTATGACTCCATAGTTTGTAACAGTGGTTGGGGCATGGTTCAGAGACTAGAGAACAAGTCAGTTGTGAGTTCCTGTTGGCTTTACAAGGTAAAGAAAGATGCTCATGGTAGTGTGGAGAAGCATAAGGCAATATTTGTTTCCCACGGCTTTTCATAGGTCGAGGAGGATCAGTTTCTGCAGTATATTTCGACAGAGGAGTAAGATGCTGACATTTTGACAAAGGCATTGTCAAAGTGTAAATTCGAGTTCCATAGCGACAGGATCGGGGTGGCAGATAATCCCTATCTTGTTGAGAGGGAGTGTTGAAATATGGCAACAAGAATATTCCAATTTAATTTGTCCTTGAATTAAATTCGAATATGGTCTTAACAACTACTTGGAAATAATTAATCAATTTATTTTAAATTAATTAGTTGGAGAAATTCAAGTTAGAAGTCTTTCAGGGTTCCATTATCTTCTCTGGTTTGTTTAAAGTTCACTTCTTCATGCATTTATTAGGTAAAATTTAATGTTGCACCCATTTCTTCAGGTAGTTTCTCGGGTGGTTTTTTCAACCCTTTATGGGTTTAGGGTTTCTGGCATTCTCTAGGTCTTTTAGGGCTAGTTTTTTGGATTAGGGGGGCCCCCTCTTGACATACAATGAGGCTTTCACTTCATTATTGGTTTTTTCTTCTAGAGGGGCTTACTAGGGGCTATAGAGGATTTTTTCAAACGCATCAGTTAATTATGTGCATCCACAAGGGGCTAGGGTGGTATCATCATCAAGGCAACACTATCGGCTGGAAGGGGTATATGTTGTGAATGGGTTGTGCCAGATCACTTGTAAAGCAGACATTGAATGCCCCAATATACAAATCCCTGGGGTTTGAGGGGATTTTAGTGGCAAGTGAAAGATATTTAGGGTCTTGAAGCAGGAAATAATCCTGTCGCCATACAATTTATGTATGGGGAATGATGTTGAAATAACCAAAGTTGTGGATCTTGTAGTTAAATCCTTGGTTGATTGTGTACAGGGTCGCAAATTAAGCAAGGAGACCATGATTTCGTGGTGCAACTAGATTCCCTATGCCAATGTTTCAGAATGTCCTTATATATGTGTGTGTGTGTATGTGTGTGTGTGTGTGTGTGTGTGTATGTGTATGTGTTGGTGAAGGGTTTGTTTCAGCTTATCTTCAAAACTCATGAGGCAGCTTCATAGGTTACAAACACAATATCGTCTAGTTGTGACTGCTACAACGCCCTCCAAAATTTTGGATTTGACTTTAGCCTTATGAGTTATTGTTTCTAGTAGTAAAAGACATTCCAAGTTTGTCCTCTAAGTTCCCTAGTCCCTTTGTGAAGAAAACTTAAGTTTCATCTTTTGGAAAGGGAAGTGTTGCACACTATGAAAGGGAGTTATAGCGCATCTTTAAGAGGAAAATTTGGTACTAATGAGTCCTATCTATCATGGATACATGTACTAGACTCATTCCCAAATTTTATGCACTTTTTTGTTGGTGTCGTCAGATGTGTTGCAAAGTGTATCTCAAGTGTCGCACTTGGAGGTTAAGTGTTGTTTTTTCATTTGAATGGGTTCATGTTGATTTTGGGTATTGAGTGTTCATTTTTGTGTCATCAGTCATTCTAAGTGTGTGATCATGTTCAATTCATGTCCATGTTTCAATTATTCCTCATTAATCCCACACTTAGTCAAATTCTGGAGAATTCCTTGCCCAACCAACCCTACCTCACTCTGCTTTCCTGAACTGCGCATTATGCAGTTGAAGCCTTAGTCAGCATATCCTTCCTCCTAAAACTATGTAATGCATTGTCACTTCCTCCAAGGATTGCACATTCATAGTCACAATGCTCATAACTACCTCCTCTCACGCACAATTGTGCAATCTTGCCTCCCAAATAATCTCCCATTGTGCACTGTGTAGTTTTAGTCAACAGTTTGTCTCCCTATCTTTCTGAACTACGCAACTCCAAAATCCAATGATCCAATATCTCTCTTGAACTACGCATTGTGAAATCACATTACTGTATCACTGTCTCTCTCAGTTGTGTCATCTTGCTTATCATGCCACAAGCTACTTCACATTGCGTAGTCACTATCATATGTCCCTTATTCTTGTCTCCTAGAACTATGCATTGAAAAATTATTGAGCCTTCTCCTATGTCCAATTCTTAGTTCGAGGTTTATTATTGAATTGCATAAAGAAGGTTAGACTAAGATATTTCTGGAATGATGTCGTCTTGTCATGAGTGAATTTCATCTGCAAGTATTGTGTCTTGACATGACAAGATGATGTTCAAGAAGGATGACAATGAGATTATGTAAGAATGCATTCATGAAGTTACAAAGAGAATATGATCACTGAACAAGAAGATGAAAAGACACTAGATTAGGACAGAAGTTAGAAGATCCTTATCACATAAAAGACACAATATCTTCAAGCCTTTTTGTGGAGGAAGGGGAAGAACATGCAACATCTATCATGAAGATACAAAGATAACAACAAGTGAAGAAGCTTGACATAGACACATAATCAGAAAGTCCATCTCATTAGTTCCAATTCATGTCTTGTCAATTTTTTATCTCAAGATTCATATAAGTCATCATATTTCCACATCATTGTGGATGTAATTATGTAATTTTCAAGAAAATTAGAAATGTAAAGTGTGTGGAAGTCCAAAGGTCGCCCAAAGAATTTAAAAAGTCATGTATAATCCCAAAGGTCTCTTAGGAGTTTGAAAAGTCATGTGGAAGCTCAAGAGTCATGAGGGGAGCTCAAGAGTCATAAGGGAGGCAAAGAGTCACCTCATTTCTTATATATACACCATCATAGCTCAAGAAAAGGACTTTTCACCTTGGCTTCTCAAGCTAGGCATAGGGGAGAAGAATAATATTTTGAGAAGCAAGTAGTGGCTTAAAGGTCCACTATTGGAATGTCAAGTATTGTATCATTGTAATGTTGTATCTTGGAACTTTTACTTCATAATTCGAAGCTCTTGGAGCTGACACATTTTTCAAGCATATGTCCTAAATGATTGTGAGACTATTCTTCATTGTTTATGGTGTATTCTTATGTTAATTAATACTAATGAAAATGAACTATTTCATTGGCTTTAGTATGATTCTTTGAAATGTTGGTCTTTGCTAGGATAGTACTATTGCTTTTCTTTCAAAGACTCACTTTCTTTTTTGTTTCTTGAAAGGAACATCATACATTCTACATTTGAATACATCACAAGGATAACATACTTGTTTATCTCAAAAGTGAATTTGTTTCTCTTGTGTCGTTTATTGTAGCTAAGAAAAATCTATAATATAATAGCAACTAGCCATACTTTCCTGTTGGGGCTCCTACTCCAAACGGTGTGAGGTATAATTGGAATTTCATACCGAGGAGACCCCCTTACTGTTGGCAACATCTAACAATGTCAACAATTTATGCTGCTAGAAGGATAGTTTCCTTTTCGTGGCTGATAACTAACCACATATTAACAAACAACCTTCTGTGAAAGGAATTAAAGCTCTGAGTTCAACTCCAACCCACACTCCTGAGAGAGGAGATTCCTCTCATCTTGGTTTGGAGAAATATTTTGAAGTCACTTATGATCAAATCTAGGCAATCCAACCTATTACCCATCGGTTTGAAATATCTCTTGGATTTATTCTTGTTGCTACTATCCTGCCTCTTAAGACAAGTGAAGAAAGAAACAACTTGCAGTGGCGATTGGTTTCTTTAGTAGAAGATTTGGTTGTTGCAACCCTTAAAGAGTCAGGTGATCCTACTAAAAGAACACATCAACAATGGGACCCGCCACCTCTTTAGAAATATTTGGATGAATTCAGGAAGGAGTTTGCACTATATGATGAATAACAACTAAGACAAGAAAAACATCATGATTACAACGAGAATTTGAATGGTGAAGGAGAAGACTCTTCAAAATTAGAAAGCAAGGAGGAGGAGGAGAACAAAGACATGGTCGACGAACAATTGGATTGGATGGCCCAAGGGCCTCTTACACTTATGGGAAATCTTCATTGCATGCCTAATCATCTAGAAAAGCTACTCTCAGAGTATGATCCTGGTAAGAAAGTGAAGGTCGAGGACCACATCGACGATTTCTACTTATATCTTTGGATGTCATAGGTACACTTTGATTATGCTGATTGCAGATTGTTTCTGTACACTCTAAAAGGTAGAGCTTCAGTTTGGTACCATATCCTTCCACCTAATTCCATCCATAACTGGAGGGAGTTTAAAAAATTATTCTTAGAAACGTTTGCTAATGATAAAACTCCAGCCATGTTATTAAAAGAACTCAGGATTCTTAAGATGAGGGAAAAGGAAAAAGTTAAATATTTCAATCAACGGTTTATACGTATCTTGAATAAATTCCCCACATATGTTCAACCACATGATTCCATTACAAAATATTATTATATTGTTTCCTTGCCTACTAATATTTCAGTTTTTTTCAAGTGCATTGCAAAAGAAACTTTGGCTCTAAACATTGCAGAAGTGATTGTTGTTGAAAAGGGCTTAAGGTCTATTTGGGTTTTGGGATTTAACTGTGTTAAGTAAGTCATTCATCTATGGCCATTTCCATGACAGGTATTCGATGCTCACATGGGTGAAGAAATGGGATTGAAACTAGTGAAATGAATCACATAGCATTAATCATCACTTCCGGGGCTTGCACCTGGTAACCAATAATTTTGAAGAGGTCACCCATTTAAGATTTCCTCTAGCTCAAGCCCGCTTAATTGTGGATTTTCCACACAATAAAGTCCACTTATATTGCTATCCCATTTCCAAAACCTTAGCAAGTATTGTGCCTCATGAACCATTCAAGTAGAGTTCCCTTTACTCTTTTGAATTTAAGTATAGGAATTTTCACAGTGCATTATATTTTAGGTTAATCATTGATCAAGAGGTTTCAAAAGGCTCCAAATACACTTCTAATAAGTCCTAAGCCTCTTCCACCAAATCTAAAGAGAAATATACTTCTGATAAGGACATCTTGACTAAATCCTTAAAGTTATTAACCAATGAAGTATCAGAACTTAAGAGGAAGTCAAGTGAGGCTTCTAACAACAATAAGTCTTTCAAGTCATTCATAAGAAGAATTTCAACCAATTGACTAAGTTTGCATAGGGATCCAATGTTGTGTTTAATGTTGAAAACCTAGGCATGGATAATTATTTTACCTTTCACTAAGAGGCTCATTCAGAAAAAAAACATGTCCTCAGTGGAAGAACAACATGAATTTTCTAGTTGCGAATGTTATTGAAAGTTTGACAACAAAAGAGAATTCCGAATAGAAACAAGACACAAATGAACTTGCCTTAGTAGAGGAAAAATCCAATGTTGGTGATGCAATTTTCACTCTTGATCTAATTCTCGAGAATGATAGACAAAGTGTTGATGAGCCCTTAGTGGGTGATATTCCTCCTCCACAATTTTCTAAGCAATATAACTTGATGAGAAAAGGACCAATGTTCGAGAAAGATGTGAGAAAGAAATTATTAAGGAAAATATTACCACCTAGTAATACTACTTAGGGCACTTAGATAAGTTTGGGAGTATACAGTCATAGAAAGGTGCTACCAATGACAATAAGAACAAGTCCACCACCCCTAAGGTGTCGAACAAATTTACACCACCTACCACATTGAAACAACTTGATCATGATGAATACATTGATTACAACCTCACTGAAGACATGAAAAAATATTGTGCAAATATTTCCATTTATGAAATAGAAAAGATAGCATGGAAATGATAATTTCTCATTCAAGCATTAGCATCTCAGCCTCTGTCAGGTAGAACAATGTTCGCTTCTCGAACTTTATCCAATACATCTCCAACCATTCTTGAAATGGTTGTTAATGCAACAAACATAAATTTTAGTTCTACTTGCCCCTCTTTAACTATAATTTCCATGAGTGCCTAGTTGATTCTAGTGCATCTAAAAATTTCATGCCCCTATTTCATGCTAAGAAAATCAATGCTAAATGGGAAAATATCGATGCCAAAATCATTCAATTAGATAGATATTTAGTACAAACAATTGGTGAACTTAATAATGTTATAATTCATTTATCATCAGATCATAGATTTCACCAGTGTATTGATATATTTACTGTGGAAATTCTGGAAGATTATGGTTTGTTGTTGATTAGAGACTAGTCTAATAAGTTGCAAGGATACTTTACTACCAACTAGTCACATTTATGGCTCCCATATCAGGGCAAGAACAACCAAATATGAGTCAAGATTTCTCCATTTATGAAGCATGACATCACGATTCTTGAAGCACCTAATGATCCCATCAATTACATACATGTCATCTTTGGAATTTGTTTTCTAGAAGTTGACCACAGATGTTATCTAACGCAACCTTCACTCGTGCCACTAGATAAACAGTTGGAACTCATTCCTTGTAATCTGACTGGTAATTTTTTTTTTTTGTATTATATATGTAAATAGTACTAATATAGGAACCAACCCTAGTATTTCTAACATTTGGACATTTTATTTTTATAGTTCGAAGACATCAGAGGGTTGGAGTTGGTTGCATTTTAATAAACCTGCAATAGAACAAACATTTGATCTCATGTTTCTTGGAATTTGAGTGCATTAATAATGTTGCTAAATATGAAGCACTCATCTTGGGTCTAAGGAAATCCATTGACCTCAAAGTTGAAGCACTCAAAGTAATAGGTGAGTTGGAAATTATTACGTGTTAGGTATGAAATACTTTCCATTGTGTGTAACCCAATCTCAGAAATTATCACAAAGAGGTATGGTGTCTCATTTCACATTTCCAAGATTTTAATATTAATTTTGTTCCTTAGATTCGTAATGATGTTGCAGATACAATAGCTAATATTTTTGTTAGTTTGTCACCATTAAAGGATGGGTTTTCAGTTGATATTATTTATAGGCCATCCATGCCTGATAACATTACTATTTTTTAGGTTTTTAATGATGACCAATAGATACTGGACTTCATGGTGAATGTTGATGTGTTCAAGGATGCAACCATCGATGAAGACAAGCATGAGAAAGCCTTGTAGGGATCATCTCAGGAAAACAAAGGAAACACCATGCTAAAGGGAGTGGTATCTATGGAAAAGTTGTATGACTTGCAAAATCGTTTTAAGGGACCAGTTAACGTAAATACTCACAACTCTACTCTTTCACATGAACAAGTGAATCTTGGTACAAAATGAGATCTAAAGAACCGGAATCTAGGTACGTGTTGCATACCTCAAGAGTTGCAATATTTTATTCGACTCTTTAATAAGTAATGAGATGTGTTCGCATGGACATACAATTATTTGAAAACTTATGACACGTGAATAATCCAACATGTGATTCCCATCAAAGAAGGGGTAAATCCTTTTTAGCAGAAATTAAGAAAAGTTCATCTTATGCTTGAACCACTCATTTAGAAAGAATTAAAGAAATTTTTGGATGCTCGGATCATATTCAAAGTTCATCATTCTATGTGGTTCTCTAATTTGTTACCCGTAAGAAAGAAGTCCGAAGAGATACGCCTATGTGTTGAATTCCTCAATTTGAACCAGGATCCAGACAAATATAATTATCTCATTCCATCTGTGGAACAAATCCTTCAAACAATACCTGGATCAGAGATATTCTCATTACTATATGAGTTTTCTAGTTACAACCAAGTTCTAGTAGCAGAACCTGACACACAAAAAATACTTTTAGGACTAAGTGGTTTGCATTTAAGTGAATGCGTTTTGGACTCATTAATATAGGAGCTACCTTCCAATAGGATATGGGCATCACATTCTATGGCTTAATTAGAAAAAGTGTAGTAGTCTATTTGGATGATGTGACAATAATTTCAAAGAAAAGATTGATCACTTGCGTCATTTGAGGTAGATTTTTGAGCAATGTTGCAAATATGGAATATCTTTGAATCCTAAGAAGAGAATCTTCATAGCGTCCAAGGGGAATCTCTTGGGACATATTATTACAAAGAGTGAGATCAAAGTGGGCCTGGAGCCGGTCAAAAGTCTCTCTTAGATTCCCTTCCCAGTGAAAATATCCATGCAATCCTCCCTAGGAAAGATCAACTTCCTCTATAAGTTCATCTCGGATTATGCATAGATAGTAAAACCATTACAAGAGATGATTAAGAAGGACACAGTTTATAAGTGGGATAAAAAGGAAAGGATTCCCTTTCTCGTATCAAGAAAGCAATCATCGAAGCTCTTGCATTATACAACCCATATTTTGGTAAATATTTCTTGGTATATACTTTTGTTTATGACACTTGTCTTGCAATGGTTCTCACATAGAAGGATGATCAAGGTAATGAATGACCCATATCATTCATAAGTGTTGGCTTATAGGGACTTGAATTAAATTACCCTACCATTAATAAATAAGCTTATATAATATACAAGGCAGTAAAGCACTTTGGTTCGTACCTTCTAAAAAGTCATGTCATTATCTTCGTGCCCCACCCAAAGGTTAGATCACGTTTTGTACAAAAGGAGTTGGGTGAGAGAAGCACAAACTAGATGACAAGTTTGCAAGAGTATGATCTTGAATTCAAGCCTGTTCACATGATAAAAAGCCATGGCCTTTTCCAACTTGTAGTAGAAGTGACAAATACACTAGAAGTGTAATCTTTTTTGTGGGAACAACAAATCAAAATGTATAACATTGAACAAGTTACCCCCATTGAGGAAGCCACGTCTTGGTACACGGATGTGCGACAATATTTTGAGAATGGTACCTTTCCCTCACATTTATCAACATGGCAAAAGAGGGTTATTTGAATCAAAGCTCTATCATATCAGTTGATACATGGTTTGATTTTTCTTAAGCACCATAATGGGGTCCTACTCAGTTGCTTAGAAGCACCAGATTTAGAAAGGTTATTAAAGGATATTCATGATGGACTAGTTGGAAGACACTACATGGGAAATACTACTGTGCATAAAGCCATACGGGCTAGTTACTATTGGCCCACATTATTCAAGGATACACATGGCTATGGCCACAAGTGTTCAATTTTCCAAAGATGTGTAAGTCATGATATAAAGTTTGTCGCCCCATTGCAGCCCATTGTTGTTGTAGAACCTATTAAGAAATGGGGATTCAATGTCATTAGTGAAAATTTTCCACATTCATTGAAGCATCATTGATATATTTTAACTTCCACAAACTATTTTACTCGCTGGACGGAAGTAATCCCTCTAAAACAAGTGAACAAGAAGGAGTGTTGAACAGGTAAATCCCCTCTACGGACAGAGGCGATCCCACTAGCCCAAATGGGGTCTAGCAACAATTACACAACGCTAACACGCAGGTTCCTAATTGCAAATCAAAGATCGATGATGATGGCCTACCTGGATTCCAACGCTAATACTTGTAGAAGAATCGTCACTCCCGTTCCTTTGCTCCGACTGGTCACAATCCCCACGATCCTCGTGAACGGACACCTGCACATGCAAAGAACGACACAAATACAAGCATAAAATCCAATAGATGCAACTATATATCAGTCAGAAAAGATATAACTCAATCATCATTATGAAGACAATAGGAGTGGAACCATAATGAAAGTCATCCATTAATGAATAAAAGCAGAGAAAGATACAACCAAGGTTCTGACGTTGAACCTATTCTCTGGCTGGGCGAGCAGCTAAATATGCCTTGCACAAGACCTTCTCTCTCTCAGGATTCCGGCAGCATAACCTCCCTATGCTCCAAAATTCTTACT
>APFE030444374.1:23249-68859 GCA_000404065.3 Pinus taeda | reverse complement strand
CTTAGATATATAAATGATCAGGCAAAAGCCATTGCACACTTTGAGGATATGCAAAGGCTACTTATGGATGACTGTGTGCATAAATGCATGCGGAGGTGGAATACCTTACCACATAGTTTAGAGTTCAAGGAATATCATTTCCCCATGAGGATGAAGGAGGCATTAAGAAGAGAGCCAATGTACAAGAATTCCAGGTGGAGGTCGAAGGTCAACTGAATTGGCCTCAAACTAAGTCCTCCACTGTTGTTAGGCATGGTGGAAGGCAGAAGAGAAGAAGAACAGGAGGAGCAGTGGGAAGAGATAGAAAAGAAGGCAAGATTCTATGACAAAGGAGAGCAGACCACATCAAAAGCCTGGGATGCTAGGGAGGCCACCTGATCCATAAAAGATGAGGAGATGGACTAAGTTGCTCAGAGGATGAGCAACACATTCAGTAGGGGGTGATGATGAGCCTCATAAATAGGTAATTATGTGGGCTCATTTTACCTCCTAAACTAGTGAAATCAACCATTCTCTTAGCTTATTATATGATTTTCTAATTATATTTATGCTTATGGAGTGAGTTGAGTAAGTTATGATGCCATGTGGTATAACATGTGTTTAATGCAACTTATTGAATAATTTTGAGGTCAAAGTGAAGGATCCAGTGGACAAATGGTAGCAATAACTCGAAGTGGACAAAGGATATGACTTATAGGAGGGAATCCCCCTCATTTATTACTCCTCACTTCAAATTCCCTTTCATTCAGCTCAGAGTACAAGCAGGCGAACCATGCACTAGAAGGGAGCCAAGCAAGTGAAGGATGATCGATGATTATCTCGAGTTTTGGGAGCCAAGCATCCCTGATTTTAAGGAAGCTATTGATAGTTTCATTTTTATAATTAAATAGGCCTAGGGCCTCACAAGGGTTGTATTTTTGTTCAATTTTTTCTTATGTAAATTCTGCCCAACTTCGAGCTTATTATTTTGTAACAGTTCATGTAATCTTGCTATTGTTTTGGAAATAAAGATGGAATCCTTTTTGAATTAGCACTGAGTTACCTTAGAGGGTTGAAGCTCTTGGTTTAGGGCCCAATCCAAGTAGTCAAGCTCCTATTTTGTTGTATTTGTATGTTTTATTCCAGTTTGTAGATTAGGCTGTTGTTAGATGTATTTCTTTCATGGTTAAGAATAGGTTGCTTTTGATGATTCAATAGTTCGCTTCAATTTGCGCTTTATATAGTAGGTTAAGAAGTGATAAAGAAAAGATTCAAAAGGATAGAAATAGTGCCTTGGCCTCTCTTCCTCCCTTTGGGACCATGATTTGAGGCAAAGACCCTCTTGCTGCCCTAGAAACACAAATTTTCCCCATTCATAGGACTTCTAG
The DNA here is from genome assembly GCA_000404065.3 of Pinus taeda. Taxonomy (NCBI): domain Eukaryota; kingdom Viridiplantae; phylum Streptophyta; class Pinopsida; order Pinales; family Pinaceae; genus Pinus; species Pinus taeda. Next base: position 67,492 of record APFE030444374.1, on the reverse strand, counting down.
TGTTTGCAGCCTTTTAGTGGTTAATAGTCTAGTTTTGTTTTGCTTCAGATCTTCTTCATCATTTTCACTTATTTATTTACAATAGTCTTCTTTCATACTTTCCTTTCTTGCAACATTTCTTAGCATTTCCTTTCATAGATCATAGTTTAGACTATTTTGATGCAAAACTCTGTTTTCTTAGATGCACTTATTTCGTTGCTTGCTTGATCTCATTGGTTGACTATCAATTGTTTATGTAGAAGATATCTTCTAACAATAGGCCAGATTATCATCCATCCCATCCTCCATCTGATCCATGACCTATAGGTCGTCCAAGTCTCCCCTCAATTCTTCCTTAGTTTCCTCCATTTTCCATAGAATTTCTTCCTCTGTCCTTGAGAAAATCCAATCATATTTCTCTCTCCTGACGATTCTTGGTAGACCCTAGGTGCCCTAACACCTCATTCCAACCTTCATATACCTTTTTTACCCACTCTCACACACTCAATATAGTTAAAATGTCTCTCAACCTCCTCTTATAGGCCTCTTGTAGAACGTTGTTTTTCCTATTGTAGATTTCGTGTGTCCTCTTGTAAAATTTTCCTGTAGGCTTCCTTTTGAAGGCCGAGTGTAGGAAAAGACTGCAGATGGTCTCTTGAGACCTCCTATGACCCAACCACACCATCCTACATCCTCTCAAGTCCCAAAACCACCCTCCAATGCCAACTATTCGCTGCCACATTCACAAACAATAAATTACATGCATGTCAAATTCACATAAAAATCCAAAAAGATGCTTTCTGCTTATTTACTTTCAGAAATAGCTTAGTTAGATGTTGTTTACTTCCTTAAGTAGGTAATGGCATTATTTCCATGGTTTTCATAGTGCTTTCTGCAAAAGTTGGATTAGTTGGTTAGTTTGGGTTTACTAGTTTTTCTTTACATTTCAGACATTCTCCTTTCTGCAGTTAGAATAGTATCTATAAAGTAGTATTTCTCTCCTTTCATCACATATAAAGCTTCTTCTGGAATCCATAGAATTTGGCTTGAGCTCCTAGTGATCTTGCGCCAGTTGACCAAGTGACAACCTGCAGTAAGAACTAGTACTTGTGTATACAACACCGTCACTTCCAAGTTTGTTATGAACTTCTGGGTTGATAAGAGTAAAGTAGGTAGCCCAAGAATTGTAGTATTATTGATGCAATGTTGCTGCTCACCAGGGATAGTGGGGAAATTGATAGGTATGTAGTGGAGGGTGAAATGAAATGGCGCGAAGTTAAGTAAATAATCTTGTAAACATCATTTCACTTCCATAACTGCTCCTACACACTAAAACATGTAGTTAAGCATGACAAATGTGCTTATGCTTCAACTAGCTTTATACTTCTGCAAACTTTCTTCTACTTACCCTTTTACTTATCCTAACAATTTTTCTTCGCTTAGCTGGGTCCATTTAAGCTAGCGGACCCTTTGCTTCCGTTTTCTTTTGAAAAGTAAACTATCTAATTCTAATCGTATATCTTCCAATGGATAAAATTAAGCTTGTGACGACATTTTATTTCTCTACCTAACTATTGATCTGCCAAGATTAAACAGTTTGGCCATATCTTTATTCTCTATCTATAAACATGAAATTTAAAGCATGAACTAGTCAAGAATAAACAGCTTGACTATCATGGGTTGTGGCATTTATGACAAGCTGCACACAACCATTATTTTGTACATAGAAGTAAAAAGTAGTGGGACTTGGACTTGCACACTTCCATGATCTGTTTTTTGTTTGGGGTTCATATTTTTTCACTTTTTTTATCTTTTCTTATTTTTTGTCCTTTAGTATTTATTTTAGTACATACCTCTTTACATCTTTTAATTTTTTAATATGGAAAACATTTGTAGAAAAGAAAATGTATGTATAATATTACAATGCTTAAGATATTCAATTCAAAATTATGAATCCTATTATTATAGGACCCTAACAAATGGAAATATTTATGTATGTCGCATATAACTTTCAAATATTTCCTCGTTAGGAAGAGAATCCATTCAAATTTGAGCATCGTATCTTACATCCACCTATATGTCAAATTTATGGAAACATGCAAGTACTAACATATAACACAAAATTTGGGAAAGGGAATTCGAAATAAATCTGATCATGATGAGTGAGAAATATTTTTCATAAATGAACAAATCAATGAAATATTTAGTACCATAAACTACAACTATAACATCTATTTTCCTTTCCAAACAGACAATGTAATATCCAGTCAAGATAAAAATAAATTAACTGTTTAAAATACTTGTTGAAACTGACTTTGTTAACAAACATAAATACCAATATATGAAAACTCAGAATTGGGTCTTGTCTAGATCATCAAAATAAGGATGATTCAAGGTTGCCATTGCTGAAATCTTGTTTGCGGGATTACACTATAACATTTTTTGCAAAACATTATGAAATTTGTCAGTGTATTAATATGTTCAATGTGAATAAGAGTTTAAAATATGTGACAAACATTGTGGATTTGAGAGATAATGAAGAATATACACTGACAAGATCAAGACCTTTACAAGATGAATTTGAAACTTGCAAATCAAGGCTCATAGGTTTCCATTTAGGATATTCATGCCAATCCTTGAGACTTTAACTCTAGGCCACATTTTCTCAGTTGGGGTTCCAATTTTTTTTTACCTCAAAACTGTAATTGAAGTAGGTTTTCAAATCCATTTAATGAGATTTAAGGGAGTTAAAAAAAGAAATTCAAACCACTTCACAACCATACCTGAAGATATAAAGTAGTTGTTCCATTTCTAAATACCCACTGAAAAGTGGTCATCCTCTCACCATTTCAACCAAAAATACTAAGACAACAAGTTGTATATCAATTCCTTGGGAGAAAAATTGGGAATAATTATGACAATGAAAACACACTTCTCAATATTTCTTCACTCACCGAAAATGCATCCAATAGACAAAATATCCACAAGAGTGGAACAGTGGGTGGATCCCAACAATATCGTTGGGGCCCACTTTATAGAATGGGAGAGAATTTCATGACAAACCTCATGGGTGTAACTCTTCACAGGCACACTAAATGACCTCACAAGTCCTAGATCTGCAATTTTAAGCATGCCTTTACTCTTTTCAACCAAAATATTTTGTGGTTTTAGATCCCTGAAGAAAATCAATTCATGACAATATTGCTAACTAATTTAAGCTCACAGAACCCCAAAGGTTTAAATTCAGAAAATCCTAATTTGTGTCATTTCATAACATAATATAAATGAATGTAGAAGTTAAAGATAGAATTTTAATATGCACAACTCACAATTGAATTTTAATATGCACAACTCATAATTTTTCACTTGTGCATCACACCATGGGAGTGACAATGAACTACTTCCTTGCATAGTTTATACATGAAACTCTATACAACAACACCCATATACAAAAATTAGAAACCTATCTTTGTAAAAATATCAATGCAATGGAATAATGAGAATGAAAGCATATAAAAAAAATACCTTAATAATGTTTTGGTGGGAGAGGACAATAATATTCCAATAATTTTTTGAGATATGTGTCAAGGTACTTGAAGACAGGGTAAAGATATGATTTTCCATTCTTCATCATATTGTCCACACAAAGCAACTTGAAATTCCCAATACAACTACTTGTTGAACAAATAATTTATAATTATATTGAGGCGTAATGTTGAAATCACATTATAACTAAGGTAATGATTAAATAAAAATAAAAGAAGATAATATCTACAAGAAATTTCTTTCTAAGAAAGACAATAGTTTCCACATCCATGACATTTGAAAATAATAATTAAACATCGGTTACTTGCTGATGAAATTTATCAAAGACAAAACAAACAAACAAACAACCATTGCAATCAAAATGATGATGTAGGTGTTCCTTATGTAAATGCAAAATCATTACATAAATATAAATAGAAAGTGGGAAACTCTCAAGGCTGAAGTGATTGAGACTTGAAATGCGAGGGTGGAAATAAATTTAATAGCCTACCACAAAATGTGGAGGGGATTGTAAGGGGAGAAAAGTTGGGAGCCCTGAGATATATAGATCCTCATTCTTCCAGATGCTTGCACCACCACAACATGCAGCAGGGAAAAAAACAAAATATTTTCACTTTAACTGTTAGGTCCCTATAATACTAGTGATTCCCCCATTACTACTGTCATAGTATCCCTTATTGTTATTATTGTGCCCCTATTGTCCCCATATTGTTATTAGTTTTCCCCTAGAAACCCACTATTGTTATTATTGTGTCATTATCTTATTACTGTTATGTCGACTTGATTTTATTATGACCCCTTAGACTCCTATATATAGAAGGGAATTTTAATAATTTGTATCATCCAAGAATTTTTCAATTGTGTAATGTAAATGAGGTTTCCCCCTCGAAGAGGCTCAATTCTAAGGCATTGATCTATATTTTCTATCTTTTTGTGAGCTGGTTTACTAAAATTAACGCAACAGTAGTACGCGTACACATGAACTGCATGGAATTAAAAAAACGATAAAATATGGATTAAAATATCGCCATTAAGACAAAACAACAAAACACCCATTTAAAAGCAACCATTGGAATTAAAAGAACAAAAAAATTATTGTCCTTTTCATCATTTGATAGGCTAAAAAGATACAATAATTATAGCATATGTAAAGCCATCTGATCATGCAATAGATCACCAGGTACATCCAGAATCTCGGGACTCAAATGCCATACAAAACATAATTGAAATAATTTAATCACTAGTTTCTAAATATAGGCGATACACTGAAAAATCTGGTTCAGAGGTAAGAAAAATAGTCAACTTGACAACATAAATACTCTCAGAGAGAAATCACAAGATGGAAATTTCTGGAAGAAAGGTGGAAGGAATCCCTTCATCCGACCTCTAAATGAGACTCTTCTTGATAACCATGAGCTTGCCACTACCCTTGTCTCTTGCCTTGTACACGTTCCCATAAGTTCCCTCTCCCACCTTCTCAATTTTCTCAAACCTATCCATGGTGGACATATTTAGTAAATTGTTGAAAAAATAAATAGAGATAGACTCTTGACGTCTTCAAAGGTCCCTCTTCAATGAGACTTTCCCACCCACAATCACAAAATACTTCTCCTGGTTCCAATCCATGGGTGACTCAATAAAATAAGTTTGAAGCTAGTGAACTCATCTATATTGTTACCATGTAACCATTGTAATTTGTTCAACTAACCATATTTATTTGAATATGAAATCTCCCTCCAAGGGTAACCAATCTCGATGAATTTAGGGAAACATTATAATGGTTCCTTATAAATCTAAACATTCTTTTTGCCCTTTTTGACTAGGCGAATAAATGGCATTTTATATTTAATATTTAACTAACTTGATTAGGGTTAATGTAATTTGCATCAAGGGTAATGTTTTTCTTTTTCTTTGTTCAAAAAAAATTAAATTTTTTAAAACCAATATAAAATATAGATTTATGATGGGTTAAAGTATAACTTTTATTTTAATGTTTTTATATTGATTTTTAAGCGAGAGTAATTTAATCAATTTAATATTACAATTATAATTATATATAATTCGTATTTATAAGGAAACTTTATATTCAGTTCTTACTAAGGCACATATAACTATTTCAATGAGAAATTTCTATGCATGGTGAATCTTATATACTTTAACATCTGTATTTATGAAATTAATTGACAATGTTTTATTTTTAAATATAATAAATATATAAAGTATTTTTATAAAAAAACGGTGTTATAATATTTGTGAGAAGTGGTTGTAACTTTACATATTCGATCCTTGAATATTTTGGAAGAAAATTCTAATTTTCTAAACTAAATAAAATAATACTTATTTAAAGGCGTGGAATTAATTTTTTAAGAATTTCATTGAATCTCTTAATATCATCCATGTATCTCAAAAATTCGTATAAAGGGTGAAATATTTTCTTTAGCACACAGAGTTTAGGGTTAAGTGGCATATTGCTACAAAAATGAAGGACAATGAAGCCTACCAAGCTCGAAATTTTAAATCTGCACAGACTACCACCATCCCTTATACACAAAAGCTCTTAAATTTTTTAGTGAACCTCGAAATTTTAAAATTGTAGGGACTATCATCATCCCTTACACACAAAAGCTCTAAAATTGTGTAGTGAAACAAGGTTCTCCTAGACCTTATAAATAAAAACTTATATACCTATTCTTAAATGTGGGCATAAAATAATTCCCTCTAGTTATAATGTCATTATGATTGGCCCCACTTTGTCCTAATTGTAAGGAATTAATTTGGAAAATAAAACTAGCTTATGCATATAAAGCCATGATAAAGGAGCTGAAATCCTTGTTGGGTTTCATAAATACCATACAACAATAGATCACTTTATCATTATTAGATCATTAAGTAGGAGCACTGCAATAATAAATCTCATCTCTTATGATATTTCACAAACTTTAGAAAAAAATAAATGTCATTACCACACAAACTTTCCAAGAGGTTAGAAGAGATAAAGGTCCCTTTTGGATTCATAGTTTTTGTGACAAGGTTGTATGTGTTAGGTAAACATAGTGAAAGAATCAAAGTTCCTTATTCAAACAATGTTGGTTTCAGGCACATGGTTCTACTTTCTCATGGATTGCATGTAATGAAGTCTTTAAAAGACTTGGGATGACTTCATTTATAGGGGGTAGGGATCTAAATGATGTAGGCTTACTTGGTTGGTTTTGGCCAAGGGATACATCGAATACTTTATTAGTTGATTTTTCAAAAGATTTGGGGTTTAGGGGATAAACATTGTGTTTATGTATTCTCTTTTGTTGGTAACAACTTTTTCTCTTAGTTAATTTCTCTTAGTAATTATAACATGGTATTAAAGACTAATGGTTGATCAGATGGCTAGGTGCAAGGGAACAATATTTTCAAAATCGTAGGACCACTTAAGAAGTTGTGACAGGTGTTAAAGAAAAAAATTGGACTCCATAAGGAGCTCAAGTGAGTTTGAGGCACTTGTATGAGAAAAGTTAGTACAATCAAGATCAATAGTTAAAACTATTAACACTAGGTTTGAGTTCCCTAGTAGAATTATACTAGTTCTTGACTCTGTCATCATGATCTTGTCTTGAATGAGAATATGACTAGTTAATATTAGCTCTCTTGCAATGAGTAACTACAATCTTCTCAGGGTCATACGTTCGATAGTTCAGGGTTACAAAGTGACAGCTTTTGCCTCTACTTGCTTTCATTTTTCTACCATAGAGGCTCTGATGACGAGAGGGAATGCTGGCCATGGTTTCTTCTTCCCTTTACTTAGTACTTTCATGAAACTCTACATCATCTAGTAAAACACTTCTTGTAAGAGCACTTTATCTATGGAAAACCTAGGAAGAGCATGCAAGGCCTTATAGGAACCAAAAGCTCTAATAAGCGTACCCTTCTAGATCGAGAACCAATGTGCCACCCTTACAATGGTTTCCATCACCCTCTTCAACATATAAGGAGAATCTTCTCTGAATAGTTGCTAATATAATGGGAAAATAAAATATAGGCAATGTCCCATAAAATATTGTAATGATGGTGCACTAGGCTGGCTTGAGACATATCCCAATCGGAGCTCCAGTTGTCGAGTTGGCACCTTGCACAAACTATGTCTATAAGATATGAGGCCATATAGAATTCTGGTGGTTGATCTAGCTCGGGTTGCTTTACTGCGATGATGTTCATCCTTAGGGTCAACATGAGAGTCTTGGCCTTTCAAAATTTTTCCATAGGTGGCAACAACATAAATGACATGGGCCCATGTACCATGGAACACATCACATCCTGCTTTCCCATACATGCAGTTCATCATGGTGGTGATCAATTGATAAACCTTCCTTAGCCTATTTGACTTGTATACTGGATTGTCCTAACCCAGAACTTGGATGGATCTCGCCACCATTCCCTAATGATGTCTTTGGTAGGAGTCATGAAGCTAGAGAGCCACCAGGTGTTGAAAGTTTCCTATTTCTCAAGGAGCCTGTATTAAGTAGCAATGTATGTAGAGGAGATTGTTGCTAAGGGTGCACTAGTATGGTCCCCAACTCTCCATGAATTCATGTCTGCACTTCGAATGATATAGTCAATTGTTTCAGCACACAAGAAAACTAGAGGGTGTGATGCTATCTTGTGGAGCTTAGAACTCTTGATGTTTAGGTACACAGGGAAGTCCTCCTGGGACTTTGGTATGTTTGGCTTCGCAAAAGCCTCATAAATGTCATACTAGGAAAGGATGGTGCTTTTATTAATTTTTGAGGTTGTGTCTTCATAGATAGGGGCTTCCTCATACTTATGAAGTTCCGGTGAACTACTCCCAGATATCTTACGAGCATACCTCATAGTAGGAGGTGCCATATCGTCTTCGAAAGAGGAGATGGAGATGCAGTCGATATCCACGTCACCTAGCATATCGAGCAAACAATCCCACAATGAGAGAGATGACATGAGAATAAAAGAGATTGCTAAAACCAAATAGCAGCCTTCGAAGGTTGGGAGGGGGTTTTTTGGCAAGTCATAAGGGTCCCACGGAGTAGGTTGTGACCTAGCAACTCAGTAGGTCAAGCCTCAAGGTGCAAAGTAGCAAAGGTCATAGGTTGTAGCGACCAGAAATGTCACAGGTCGCGAGACTTAAGGTCACAAGGGTCGCGGGTTGCACAAGTCACATAAATTTTTCTATCATAGGCTTAGGCCATGCGACTTGTGCTTTGGGTGAGTTGAGGAAATGAATGTGGCTTTAGAGGGGTCTCTGGAACTCCTCACAGTAAAATGGCTTAGCTTCCTAGGGAAGAAGGTTAGCTCAGAGCCACAAATAGGTGTGAGGAAAAGCGATGGAGGCTCATGAAGCTAAGGAGGCATTCAATCAAGACTTATGGTGGAAACAAGATTAAATTATGGATAACACCCCCCGAGTTTTGGAATTTTCAAGGCCAAGGGTGAGGAGGATGACACATGGATGGGAAAATTATTGTTGGGGAAGTGGAAAGGTTGCCTACCTGGAGAAATCATGTGTATCGCCTAGTCGTAGAGCCTCCATGCATTTCGTGCAACCAGAGAAACATTATAAATGAATGGGTTAAGGCCGATATACATAACTTTATTCACACGTGCAAGGGTTGCATAGGTCACAAGGCCTGAGTTAGGGATGTGTGCAACCTATGTGACTTTGTGAACCAAAGTTTGCTAGGTCACATGGCTTGGTGATTAGGCTTTTCTGACCTCTGTGACCTAGAAAATTCCTGGTCATGTGGTCGCATTGGTCGCAACAGTCGTGAATCTTGCTAAGTTAACTCATGTGACCTATGCAACTCCATGGGCTAGCAAGGTCGCATGGGTTGCACAAATTGCAGGAGAAGAAAATGTCACATAATGGCGCTACAACTGGATGAATTAGATCTAATTAAGGACTGAGCTCAGTTGGCAATGAAGAGACTTAGATTCTTTTGAGACTTTTAAAGTTTTCTTAGCTACTAAATGGACTCTAAGGATGGGAGGAAACTCTTGTAAAGGTAAAGGGGATCCTAAATTTTGAAGAGTTGGAAATTTTGGAGGGGTTGTTGTAGCGGCTACAACAATTGGTGTTCACTAGGATGACTCCAGGATCTCGAGACATCTTATGGCCTAGCTTAAGGGAGACCTCAAAGAGTTTTGTTTCATAGTGTTGCATGTCCCGCTGATGATTCCAGGTCTCTCCTTAACATTGGTCAGCTATCCTTGGTTGCTAAAAACTAGGCTTTTAACACACACAAAATGATATCACCGAGAAGTAATTTCGAGTCTCTCCTCAGCATTGATCAACTATCTCTGGTTGCTAGAAAGGTGGATGATTTTTTAGTATGGTTTCAATTTAATTTCTCACTTCAATAAAATCCCTTTTAATATGTAAAATAAGTGGAATATGTTGAAAATGCGTAAACGAAAATATACAATAATGAAAAAGGATTTTCCATATTTATCCGTTGGATGGGATGCATAAAGCCTACTGTAATTAATCATTTTTGTACAATACCTCTTTGACAATGTAACAATATGACATGTGTCTATAGAAAATTAGGTCAATGATATTTAAGTTATACGCGTGGAAAAATGATCACAGAAATTAGTGTGGCTACTATCCTCTCAACATGATTTCGCATGTCTCCATTTCTAAGAACAATAAATAAGGGTTTCTTTGTAAGGGACACTTGACACTATAAGGCCCTTAACCCAGATGCAGACCAACCACAATGAAAAACAATATTTCTAACTATGAAAATGAATTCTAAAAATGCATAATCCAGCCAAAACAAATGCCCCCCAAGGAAAAAACGAGCTCAAGAAATAAGCAACCCATGCTACTTGGTCACATGCCAAGAACCCATCGAGGTCTAGTTAGTGATTGGAGTTCTACCACATGGCCTCATTAAGGTTAGATCCAAAGTGGGCCAGATTATCAGAGTCATCTAGTCACGTGGAGCAGACCCATTTATTGGACATACTAGTCTACAAGAGATTTCGTGACCGTATTTGGAGAGTGAGGTTACCATCCCGTGAGAATACCATGGTGCAGTTTTGAACAAACTTCACCTGTAAGCACGGGAATGACCATGTAATCTTAAAGTCTCGGTAGGTCACCCTGCCCAGTGGTCGACCTGAGGGGTTCACATAGATATAACAATATTCGACCATTATGTATTTTGAGTTATCGACATGTAATGCTCACATGCCTCTTAAAGGTTGCCCCCTCGAAGAGGTAAGTCAAGATTGTATTCTCACTTTCAAGAAAAACACATATTTGTAGCTTGTCCCATTTCATGTGATATTTCTGTGTTCAAGGCCATATTGTTTCTTATTTCTGGTATTATGGTTTTAACGTTCCACCTCTTGGCCTTTTTTTCCTTCAACTTAGGAGATACATTTGGTAGTTTAGTATTTCTTCCCTTCCTTAGATATATTTTTTCACTAGATTTTAAGAAGACATTATCCCTTTCATACGCAATGAGTGCATGTGATTTGGAATTTTTTAATGTGCGAATATTTGTTACCTTATCTTTCTCATGTATTAGATACTTAATAAATGCATCAAGTGTGTGAATCCTTTAAGTTTCTCGAGTTACAAGCATGACTATGTGGAAAGTGGAGAAACATATAGCATATTGAGGACCCAATTTTGATAAAAGGAAATACTTAATTGGCTTTCTTTCATCAATTTTTCGATTCCATGTTGTTTCAATTTGAGTAACAAGGATTTTTTGTAATACTCCCTACCACTCCCTTGGAATTTTCTAGGGTGGTGGGAGATGTTACTTTTTAACTTACCCAACATCTATGGTATCATTATGAAAATGGTGTTAGAAAATTTGGTCTTTTCCAAAGTTAGAATAACTAAATTTGGATAACACCATTGCATCTAACTCATCAAGATATTTTTGGTTATATATTTGTTATCTTAATTTGACCTCTAGATTGAGAGATATTCGTCTTCAAAGTATAAATATGTAGGTAGTTCCATGTTGCACCCTCATTGCCAATGGTAACACACTACACCACTTGAATCCATCATATTACCAACCTAAATAGATCAATGACCTATATGAATATGAGCCCTTACCTCTATAATAGTTAATAAAGGGGAAGGGACTACAATTTGTCACTTCTATGTCTAAACCCCCCACAGTTTTCCCTATCCCATCTTGTCCATGTGGTCACCTCTTTACATTAAATTATATTAATAGGGATCCCCCCTTCCTTCCTAGAAGCTAATGAGGATGGGTTATTCATCGAAGTATGTGGAGACTAACCTTAAGATTCGTATCATAGGAACAGTTCCAAGAAGATGTGGCATGACCAATGGCACCACCTAGAAATCATGTTGTACAACTCCATGTAACATGTCTCCTTTGTGTCTAGTTGACATCATGCTAAGAATAGGGTGGCGTCACCCTCCCATGTGGCATCCCCTCATGATGGAACTTATCATCCAAAATATTTCCCTTTGGATACCTAAGAGATGTTGGTTTTTCTACTACACACACTATTAGCATGACACATTGACAACCTTGCCAAGTCACCCAAGAATCCCACATGGAATCCATGTAGATTTACCCATACGTGGCTTTTTCCACCTCAACCTAATTCAGGCATCGCACGGGTTCTCGAACTTCATGCAAATCAATGTTTTGATAGTATTTAATGCTCCACCTTTCCATCTCCTTAGACATACACATTTATACTAACCAAGACAAATGAATCTCCATTACCCAAAATATAAATTTTCCCATCCTTATTATGTACGTTTTTCCTTCCCCCAATATGTAAAACTCTAGCATTTTTCCCTCAGACATAAAATTTGCATCAGGTAATTGAAATGTTCCCATCACATGGCTTCCATCTACCACAACTTCGATCAACCTGTGTCGTGTTTATAAATAACACTTTAAAACATCACCTGAAAGTTGAGCTCCATGGTGACATCGTCATTGCCACGTAGAATTCACATTGGGCCCACATGGAATTCCCAATCCATGTGGAACCATAATCCACTACGACATGCTAAGTAGATTCAGTTAATTCAACCTTTGAACATTTCGATACCAGTTTCCATGTTTCACTTCCATGACAATGGAATGTTAGTGTGTCATCCATGTCACATATCCACATAGACCAATCATTAAGGGCTTCAATCCTTAGTTCACATGTAAGTTATCACCTGGTAATAATAAATACTTCCCATTTCACTTTTCACCTCCCATCGCTAATGTAAATCCCCACGAAACTAACACATAATACTTGGCATGACCCACATGGCGATAATTAGCATCACAAGGCCATTAAGTGTTTTATTAAGGAGGTGATTAGTGATAAATATCATAGGATAATAAATCTCTCCTCCCCTTTGTAAATTTCCAAATTGCTTAATAAATCTACCAAGGCCTATTTAGAGATAATGCAAGCATCTTACACTATGATGACTTGTATTTGAAGTCTTAAGGAAATTGATGGCTTGTGAACCCTCTCTTGGTATCAACCAATACTCAACACCCTAATCATGAAAGGAATGGAACCTTCACTCTAACATCATCATTCTATACATTAGCATAACCATGATGTGATAGATGAATCCATCAACATACCCACTGATAAGTAAAAAACAAACCAAGGCATGGCTAACACCACTCCGTGAACTCATATGCAATAACATCATATTAAAAAACATCATAGATCCCCCAGAATATTATCATATGTATTTATGAAATATTCATGGAAATATTAGTATTCCTTTACTAGGAAATATTATTAGTAGCCTTAAATATCCAAGTACCCATCACATGAATATCATGCAAAACAATGCAAATCATATATAATAAGAACTTAACCTGAGCACATCAAGCATTCTTAACTTGAGGAAAAACATTTGCACATTCCCTTGATTTAATAGCTTAAATTTTTTTACAATGAATTTCAATCATAACCTATGTAGTTTGATAAGATTTTCTATAAATGAGGCTAGATCCATCTTAACTTTGGATTTAAGAAGTGTCGAGAGGGATAAAATATCTCAAGGTGAAATCTTCCTTTTTGAGTACAAAATTTAAGGGAAGGTTTTCATCTTGAGAGATTTGATCCCTCTCGGTGCTTGATAAGTCCAAGGTTAAGATGGATCGAATTTGGTTTAATTATTAATGATTAATAACTATAATTATTATTTATTTATTATTATTATTTTTTTTTATTTAATTACTTTATGAAATTTGATTGAGTCAAAATGTTTTCATTTCACCGAGAAGTGTTCTAGAGTGCAATATAGGGGAGATTTGTATGCATAATGTATGTATGTATGTCAACATTTTTTAAATGTCAAGAAACATATATATAGAAAAGAAAAAAACAAATGTTGCCTTCATACATTTTAATTACGTTTAAATTAAAACATATGTAAATGTAAAATTTGATGTAATATTAAATGTAATGAAAAATGTAAATGGTAAAATAAAAAATGTGAAATGTAAGGCACATAGTTACCAATTGGATCAAGATAAATTGGTTTGCGTATAATGTAAAATCAACATTATACTATTGTTTCTTTAAGGGGTTATTTTTTATATATATTATTATTGGCATAATAATCCATAATATTCATTATATTATAATAAAATGCATATGCATTCTAAGTATTATTATATTGGACCTTTCATATATTATTGATTACATAAAGTGACAATTATTTTTCATTTGAATGAAGGGGTATAGAAAGGGAAAAAGTGAGACAAAGAGATGGAAAGAGGTAGATAGAGAGGGAGGGAGAGGAGAGATAGTGATGGACGGTGAGAGAGGGAAAAAAATAACAAAGACAGAGAGACGGAGGTGGAGAGAGAGAGGGAAATAGTAGTACTTTTGCAAAAGTTGCAAATTTTTGTGATCTATTAAAACAAACTACATTGTAATATTGGTTAACAATAATATCTTTAAGAAAACATAATAAGTTCATTGTGGATAACATAAAAAGCCTTTCAACATTGCTTTATGATTTGGTATTTATTTTAATTAAAAATCAACAACTAATGTAATAAAAATAAAAAAGAAAACGATTATTATAATTAAGAGCTAATAATACAATAAGGACAAATGTGACATGAAATGATTATTATTTTTAAATAAGTTATCATAAATTTAACTCTATTCCAATAATGGAAAAACTTATCCTAAAAAAGTTTATCAACAAATTTATCTTAATTATTTATAAAGGACATCTAACTCTACAAATACTATTTAAGTCATCACCTAAAACCATGTTGCATAATATGAATAATATCTAACTTCACAAATACTATTACCTCATCACTTAAAACCATGTTACATGCAATATAAGTCTTGAACCATTGTAAAAAAAGATATAGGTCATAATCCAATACCAAGTGAATGCAATTATAGGTTTTGAGCCATTATAAATAATACACATAGGTTACAACTGTTACAGGTAAATGCAATTTTAGCATTTGAGTCATTATAAAAAATACCTATAGTTATGAATCGTTACCAAGTAAATGCAATTTTACACAATAAACGAGAACCAAAAAAAGTAATTACCTTTTATTTTTATACATGTAGTATGTCAATCCAAAATAATAAGAGCTTGATGGAAATAATTATGTATGTCGCATATAACTTTCAAATATTTCTTGGTTAGAAAGAGAATCCATTCAAATTTGAATACCATATCTTACAAGCACCGATATGTAAAATTTATGGACATAAAAGTAATAACATATCATACAACATTTGTGAAATATAATTCAAAATTTTAGATTAAGATAAGTTCATCAGTTTGTTGTGTTATCTACCAGATGTATGGAATAGTCTGGTTATTACAATAGGTAGCAATGCAATTATCTTACAGTTTGATGAAATAGTCTCATCCTTGCTGATGAAAGAGATGATATGGAAAAATATGGAGAGCTAGAATGGTGATGCCTTGTCTATACGAGGACGATCCCAAAACAAAAACAAAAATAAGTTATCGTGTGATCTCTATCGGGTGGGAGATCTAAATCTAGAGGGAGATCTAAATCTCCAAGAAAACCTGTAAGGTTGGTTTACTAGAAATGTGGAAAGGAAGGGCACTACAAAAGGGACTGTAAATCTAAACCACCTGACAAAGGAAAGGGATCTGATGATGCTCCTTCTGCAGAGGTGAAAACCACCTCAGATGAAGGTGGGGATGTGTACTTAGCTTCTTCAAGTACACATGTAGATCATGAGGCATGGTTGATTGACTCAAGTGCATCCTTTCACTTCACTCCCCACAGAGAGTGGCTCTGCAAGTATGAGAAATACGATGGTGGTGATGTCTTCTTAGGGGATGATAGGAAGGCTAGAATTGTTGGTCGTGGAAAAGTAAAGTTGAAGTTGCAAAGTGGAAGGGTTAGAACAATTCCGGGCATTCTGTATATTCCTGCATTGGCTAGAAATCTGATTTCTACAAGTAAGCTAGATGATGCATGTGTAAACATAGTGCTTGAGAAGGACACCTATGAGATGGTTTGGTAAGAACTAGTGTTGATGTGCAGAGTTTGGATTGGAACTCTATATAAGCTGCAACGTAGCATTGTTGTTGATGGGTGCAACAACTCTGTGGTTCCTGAAAGTGGAGTGGACAATGTTGTAGGCTCTGGAGAGAAGACCATGTTGTGACATCAAAGGCCTAGAGATATTGGAGAGAAGGGCCTTCAAATACATCATGGTAAAGGTATGGTGGAAGGTATGAGTAATAACTCTCTAGGTTTTGGTTTTTGGGAAAATTGTGTATATGGGAAGCAGAATTGGGTGAGTTTCCCCTCGAGTGATAAGAGGGAAAAACAGATATTAGAAATTGTGCATAGTGATGTGTTTGGGCCTATGAAGGTTCCATCATTGGAAAATTCTGTGTGCTATGTATCATTTATAGATGACTTCTCAAGGAATACATGGATATATTTCCTTAACAAAAAAATCTGAAGTATTTAAGAGGTTTAAAGAATTTGAGGCTCTAGTGGAAATCCAGACAGAGAAGAAGATAAAGGTGTTGAGGACAGATAACGGTGGAGATTTTTGCAACAAGGAATTTGAAGAATTTTGTAAGAAGTGTGGTATAACATGACAAAATACTACTCCATACACACCTGAGCAAAATTCAGCTGTAGAAAGAATGAACAAGACGTTGATGGAAAGGTAAAGAAGCATGCTCAGTGGTGTTGGGTTAGGACAGGAATTCTAGGTAGAGGCGGTGGAGACAACATGTTAACTGGTCAACAGATCGCCTTCATTAGCATTGGAGGATAAGACTCCACAAGAGGTATGAATTGGTATGAAACCCTCTCTTTCACATTTGAGGGTATTTGGATGTGATGCATATGTACATTTTCCAAAGGAGAAATAAACCAAGTTCGATAGTAAATCTAAAAAGTGCATCTTTATTGGGTATAAGGATGGTTTAAAGGGTTATAAGCTTTGAAACCCAGTAACAACAAAGGTTGTGTACAACCAATATGTAGTATTCGGAGAGGTAAAATATGTTATTAAACATGAGGTCCAACCAAAGGAACCTGAGAAGATAGAGTTTGAGCTTAAGGAGGAAGAATCATGCTTTAAAACAGAGGAGGAATCAGAAGATGAAGAGCCACAAACTTCAGGTGTGAGAAGATTAGTTCGAGAAAGAAGGTAGCCAAAAAGGTATAGCCTGTCTGCTTTCTGTTTAAATTTTTCTTTATCTATTACTGATGATGATCCCAAAATTGTGAATGAAGCAGTAGATTCAGAGGATGGAAAACTCTAGAGAGAGGTCATGGTTGATGAAATGGAATCTTTGCACAAAAATGAGACTTGGGATGTGGTGGAGTTGCTAGCTAGAAGGAAACCCATTGGCAACAAGTGGGTGTTCAAGAAGAAGACAAATGCAGAAGGAAAGGTGGAGAAATACAAACCTCGATTGGTAGCAAAAGGTTATTCCTAGTTGCCGGGAATTGATTTTGGTGCTCCTGTTGCCAAGGTAGCTTCTATTAGATTACTTTTATATGTTGCTCCTACTTTTTATTTTGAGGTATAACAAATGGACGTGAAGACAATATGGAAGAGGATATATACATGAAGCAATCTAAAGGTTTTACTGTCAAGGGTAAGAAAGAACTGGTATGCAAGTTAAAGAAGTCTTTGTATGGGTTAAAACACTCACCAAGGATGTGGTATCAAAAATTTGATACATCTATACGGGGACTTGGCTTCATCAGAAGAAAATATCACTGTGTGTATTTTAAATTAATTGGTGACCGTGCTATTTATTTGGTCTTGTATGTGGATGATATGTTGTTGGTTGGAAATGACAAAGAAATTATCCAGGATTTGAAGACCCATTTGTCCTCCAAATTCGACATGAAAGATCTTGGTGCTACAAACTATATTTTGGGAATGGAAATTAAAAGAGATTGGACAAAGAGGAAGCTTTGGTTAAACAAGAGGAAGTATGTCGAGACAATATTGCAGAGGTTTAATATGCATGATAGTAAACCAATGAAGGTTCCTCCTGTAGGTGTAAAGTTATCTGCTGGACAGTGTCCCAAGACACAAGAAGAGGAAGAGGACATGTCTCGTGTTCCATATGCAAGTGCAGTGGGTAGTCTAATGTATGTGATGATATGTAGTAGACTAGACATTGCACATGCAGTGGGAGTATTGAGCAGGTTTATGTCAAAACTGGGGAAGGAGCACTGGACAACAGTGAAGTGAGTTTTCAGGTCTTTTCATGGCACTAGTGATAATGGTTTGTGCTACCAGGGAAGACTGGGATTGGACAGAGTGTTGGATATTTATGCCTTTGTTGATGCATAATGGGCTGGAGATCTGGATCAAAGAATATCTACAAGTGGGTATATGTTTAACCTATTTATAGGTGCAATCAATTGGATGAATAAGAAACAATCTTAGTGGCACTATCAACTATAAAGGTAGAATACATGGTAACCACTCATGCAAGCAATGAAGTAGTTTGGTTGTAGAGATTGTGTTCAAGAATGGGGTTAGTGCATGGAACTATAAGGATAGACTATGATAGCCAAAGTGAAATTTTCTTGGCAAAGAACCCTGCATATCATTCAAAGACAAAGCACATTGATGTCCAATATCACTTTAGGAGGGATATAATAGAAGACAAAAATGCGTTGATGGTAAAGGTGGACACTTTGAAAAATATTGAAGATGCATTGACAAAATCTATGAGCTCTGAGAAGTTCTCTTGGGGTAGAGAAACAATGGGCATTGCAGTGTTGGATAAATGACTAAGCTCCCTTGTGCCCCCCCTATGGACAGAAAACAACAAGTGGGAGAATGTTGGGTTGTGTTATATTCTTTCCACGACTAGCTCACATAGTTAACCAGGGTGTTAAAAGGGGGGCAAATCCCCCCCCCTCCCCCCTTCGTTGCACTGATTGCGTATCTGGGGGGTCACAAGGGCTTTGAGGGCAAACCTACGTACAATTTTGTGCATGATTATTAGCACATAGTTTTGGACGAGATGGTTTTTGGTCCGTGGTTTAAGACATAATGGTTTTCAGTCCATGGTATTGGATGCTTCAACATGTATAAATATATATTGTAACATTGAAAGGAACATAATGAAAAATCAAGTTAGTAGTTCTAATTTTGGGATCCAGCAGAAAATCTCTGTGTATATGTGTTTTGTGTTATGCTTTTACATTGTTTATTTTCTGTCTTTTAGAATTCGTATGCAAGTAATTTCTGTACGGGGTTAAAACCTACAATTTGCACATTCCCTTCATTTAATAGTTTAAAGTTTGTTTACAATGAATTTCAATCACAACCTATGTAGTTTGATAAGTTTTTCTATAAATGATGCTAGATCCATCTTAACTCTAGATTTATGAAGCGTCGAGAGGGGTCAAATATCTCAATGTGAAAACTTCTTTTTTTTAATGCAAAACATAAGGGAAGGTTTCCACATTGAGAGATTTGATCTCTCTCAGTGCTTGATAGGTCCAAAGTTAAGATGGATCGAAGTTGGTTTAATTATTAATTATTGATAACTATAATTATTATTGTTTTTTTCCTCTTGTTGCCAAGGTAACCTCTATTTGTTTTAAGTTCACCGATAAGTGCTCTACAGTGGAATATAGGGGAGATGTGTATGCATAATGTATGTATGTATGTCAACATTTTTTAAATGTCAAGAAACATATATATAGAAAAGAAAAAAACAAACATTGGCTTCATACATTTTAATTATATTTAAATTAAAACATAATGTAAAATGTGATGTAATGTAAAATGTAAAATGTAAAATGAAAAATGAAAAATGTAAATGGTAAAATACAAAATGTAAAATGTAAGGCACATAGTTACCAATTTGATCAAAATAAATTGGTTTTCCTATAATGTAAAGTCAACCAATACTTTAAGGGGTTATTTTTTTTATATATTATTATTGGCATAATAATCCATAATATTCATTATATTATAGTAAAATACATATGGATTATAAGTATTATTATATTAGACATTTCATATATTATTGATTACATAAAGTGACAATTCTCTATTGTTTCAAATGAAGGGGGAGAGAAAGGGAAAAAGAGAGACAAAGACAGGGAAAGAGGTAGATAGAGAGAGGGGGGGTGGAAACGATAATGTTGGAGGGTGAGAGAGGGAAAAATAACAAAGACATAGAGAGATGGAGGTGGAGAGAGAGGGGGAAATAGTAGTACTTTTGCAAAAGTTGCAATTTTTTGTGATTTATTAAAACAAACTTCATTGTAATATTGGTTAATAGTAATATTTTTAAGAAAACATAATAAGTTTAATATGGATAACCTAAAGAGCCTTTCAACATTGCATTATTATTTGGTATTTATTTTAATTAAAAATCAATAACTAATGTAATAAAAATAAAATAAGAAAATTATTATATTGAAATTTATGATTAAGAGTTAATAATACAATGAGGACAAAATTGACATGCAATGATTATTATTTTTAAATAACTTATAATAAATTTAACTCTATTCCAATATTGGAAAAATTTATCCTAAACAAATTTATCAAAAATTTATCCGAATTATTTATAAAGGACATCTAACTCTACAAATAGTATTTAAGTCATCAACTAAAACCATGTTACATAATATGAATAACATCTAATTTCACAAATACTATTAACTCATCACTTAAAACCATGTTACATGCAATATAAGTCTTGAACCATTATAAAAAAATATGTAGGTCATAAACCAATACCAAGTGAATGCAATTTTATATTTTGAGCCATTATAAATAATACAGATAGGTTACAACCGTTACAAGTAAATGCAATTTTAGCTTTTGAGTCATTATAAAAAATACCTATAGATATGAATCACTACCAAGTAAATACAGTTTTAGAGGATAAACTAGAACCAAAAAAAGTAACTACCTTTTATTTTTATCCATGCATTGAGTCAATCCAAAATAATTGGAGCTTGATGGAAATAATTAGGTATGTCGCATATAACTTTCAAAGATTGCCCGGTTAGAAAGAATATCCATTCAAATTTGAATATTGTATCTTACAAGCACCCATATTTAAAATTAATAGAAACATAGAAGTACTAACATATCACACAACATTTTGGAAATGGAATTCAAAATAAATCCTATCATGATGGGTGAGAAATATCTGTCATAAATGAACAAATCAATGAAATATTGAGCACCATCAACTACAACTGTAACATCTGTTTTCCTTTCCAAACACGGAATGTAGTAGAGATATAAAAAAAAAAAAAATTAACTCTTGAAAATACTTCTTCAAGATGACTTTGTTAACAAACATAAATACATATATATGAAAACTCAGAATTGTGTCTTGTCTAGATCATCAAAATAAGGATGATTCAAGGCCTCCTTTGCTGAAATCCTATTTGCGGGATTGTACTGCAACATTTTCTGCAAAAAATTACAAAATTTGTCAGTGTCTTAATATGCTCAATGTCGATAAGACTTTAAAAGATGTGACAAATATCGTGGGTTTGAGAGATAATGAAGAACATACACTAAGAAGATCAAGACCGCTACAAGATAGATTTGGAACTTCTGAAGCGAGGCTCATAGGTTTCCAATTAGGATATTCATGCCAATCCTTGAGACTTTGAACTCCAGGCCACATTTGCTCAGTTGGGGTTCCAAACAATCTTTCCCTCATAAATGCAATTGAAGTAAGTTTTCTACGTGATTTAATGAGATTCAAGGGAGTTAAATTTTTTTCCAAACCACTTCACAACCATACCTGAAGATATTAAGTAGTTGTTCCATTTGTGAATCCCCATTGAAAAGAGGTCGTCCTCTCACCATTTCAGCTAAAAATATCAAGACAAGAAGTTGTATATCAATTCCATTTCTTGGAAGCATAATTGAGAATTATTATGACATTGAGATCAGGAATGAAACTGAAAGAGAAAACACTCCTCTCAATATTTCTTCACTCACCGAAAATGCATCCAACAGACCAAATATCCACAGGAGTGGAATAGTGGGTGGATCCCAACAATACCTCTGGGGCCCTATACCATAGGGTGACAATCTACAAATATACAGATAGGATGTTATATAAAATGTTTAACTAACAACCAACAACTTAAATAACATGAAAACAAATGAGGCCCACTTTATAGAATGAGAGAGAATTTCATGACAAACCTCATGGGTGTAACTCTTCACAGGCACACTAAATGTCCTCGCAAGTCCCAGATCAGCAATTTTAAGGAGGCCTTTACTCCTTTCAACCAAAATATTTTGTGGTTTTAGGTCCCTGAAGAAAATCAATCCATGACAATTTTTCTAAGTAATTTGAGCTCACAAAACCCGAAATGTTTAAATTCAAAAAATCCTAATTTGTGTCATGTCATAACACAATATAAATGAATGTAAAAATTAAAGATAAAAGTGCAATATGCACAACTCATAATTTGTCACCTATGCATCACAGCATGGGAGTGACAATGAACTACTCCCTTGCATAGTTGATACATGAAACTCTGTATGCCAACACCCGTATACAAAAATTAGAAACCTTACTTTGCAAAAATGTCAATGCAATGGAATAATGAGATTGAAAGCAAATCAAAAATACCTTAATAATGTTTGGTGAGAGAGGATGATGAGAGCGCAATAATTTTTTGAGATCTGTGTCAAAGTACTCGAAGACCAGGTAAAGATATGATTTTCCATTCTTCATCACCTTGTCCACAAAAAGCAACCTGAAATTCCCAATATAACTCCTTATTGAACAAATAATTTAAAATTATATTGAAGAGTAATCCTGAAATCACATTAATAACTAAGATAATGATTTTAAATAAAAATAAACTAAAAATAATATTTAGAAGAAATTTATTTCTGAGATCAACCGTAGTTTGCACATCCATAATATTTAAAAGCAATAGTTAAACATAAAATTTATCAAAGAAAGAAATGAAAACCAACAAAAAGAAATACACATGTCAAAATATAGACAAAACAACTAAAATATAGATTAAACTATAACCATTATGACAGAACAAGGAATCCCGAGATGGGGTGGGGATCGGGGTACTTTCAGACATCAGGCATATAAGCAAGAGAGCTCTTTCGAATGTCGCTTAGGATGCCTGTTAACTTATACATGGCTCTTTCATCCCTAATCTCACTAGGGCACCTTCATCCCGAGATGTAATCGAAATTAAGATTAAGCTATCCTTATTCAATACTTTTCTAACTGGTAAAAGCGAAGACGAGAGAAGCTGTCGTCTGAGCATCTCTTTACCCTGATGCATGTCGTCTATTTGCAGATGCCAATGAAACACACCCTTCTGAAGTTTACCCTGCAAGGCATGTAATGAGATTCTTGCATTTTCACCCTCAATTGAAATGGGATTTCCGGCTACCATTGGTGATGATCGTAAACGTAAGCGGGCAGAAGCTTGGACTCGTCAATCACAGAATCTGGAGAGCAAAGAGCTCACTTTTAGCATCAACTATTTCGGCGCCCACAGGCCCCACTTCACCGTTAAATTAAATCTTTCTTACTGGATGACCATTGTATTTTATTTCAATTTATTAGGTCAATGCAGGCAACACTGGAGGTTTTGCTTTGGAGAAATCATTCTTGAATTATAATCTCCACCTCCTACTCCTCCAGAATAATTGCTCAATATTACCAGTTCATACTTCTGGGTTTTCGAGGTTAGCTATTGCATATAGGAGTTGTTTATAATGCGATTTTTTGAAGATTTCGGTGATGGAATCCTGTAATTGAGGTTAAATATTAAAATGATTTTTTAACTGTTTATTTAAATTTGAATTCAGCACACTGAAAAATCTCTGGGATGCTTTGATTGTGCAGAAACTAACTATCAAACGTGTGATTCCAAGAAATTGCTACCGGATTTTGACCAGAAAAAACTTTAAAAAAGTCTCATTATTGACAACTACTGCTTGTATATCAAACTGAAAATTATGACTGCGCGGCGAACGCCAAGGCTCTTGCCAAAGATCTTGCGACGACCCAGATGGATCGTGTCCGCACACACCATGGCCCCCGGAGCGAAGATTTCAGCCGGATTATAGCCAACTATGCCCACAACCTGAAAATCTTTAATTTTGCCATCTAAACCGGTGGGATTCCTGGCCGCATACGACTGTGTCTTTTCGGACATTAATTCCACCACACGTTTTTGTCTTGTGGAGACGACGGTAGAGATAACTTGCGAAGGTAGAGATCAACCGTAGCTGCTACTGTTGATAGGATGAGCAGCAGTGGAGGAGGCGCGAGGAGCGACCAGAGTACTTGCATGAGAATAACGGTGATCTTAATTAATTTGAATTTCAGAGTGGGTTTTGGGAAAAGAGGATGGAGGCGTGCCAAATGGTTACAGAAATAGAAGTAGGAAGTGGGAAACTCTGAGGGCCGAAGCCACTGAGACTCGAAATGCGAGGCTGGAAATAAATGCAAGAGCCGGGAAATATATAGATCCTAGTTCTGCCAGATGTTTCCACCACCACAGCATGAAAAATAAAAAATATTTTCACTTTAAGAGTCGCACCAGTTGTAGGCGCACACATGAACCGCGTGGAATTTCAAAATAGATATGGATTAAACTATCGCCATTATGACAGAACAAGCAAACACCCCTTTGACAGCAACCATTGGAATAGAAACCATAAAAAAAAATTACCGTCATTTTCATCATTTCATAGGCTAAAAAGATACAATAATTATAGCATAAGTAAAGCCTTCCGATTATGCAACAGATCATGGGGTACTCTCAGAATCCCGGGATTCAAATGCCATACGCAACATAATTGAAATAATTTAATGACCAGTTGCTAAATATGGGCAATAGACTGAAAAATCTGGTCAGAGATAAGAAAAATAGCTAACTTGACCACATAAATACTGTCGGAGAGCAATCGCAGGATGGAAATTTCTCGCAGCGACGTGGAAGGAATCCCTTCATCGGGCTCCTCAATGAGACTCTTCTTGATAGCGACGAGCTGGCCACTGCTCTTGTCCCTTGCCTTGTACACCTTCCCATAACTGCCCTCTCCTATCTTCTGGAGTTTCTCAAACCTATCCATGGCGGACATATTCAGTAAATTGTTGAAATTTACTCCGGATGTCTTGAGAGGCTCCTCTGCAATTATTCTTTCTCACCCGCAATCACAGAATACTTCTCTTGACTCCAATCCACGAGTGATTCAATAAATTAAGTATGAAGCTAGTCAGCTCATTTATATTGTTACCATCTAACCGTTGTGATTTGTTCAATCAAACATATTTATTTAAATATGAAATCTCCCTCCAAGGGTAACCAATTTTACCAATTTAGGGCAACATTATAATGGTTCGTTATAAATCTAAACATTCTTTTTGCCCTTTTTGACTTGGGGAATAAATGGGCTTTTATAGTTAATATTTAACTAACTTCATTAGGGTGAACGTAATTTACATGAAGGGGCTTCTAAATTATTTTGGGGAGGTAATGTGATCGTAAAATTTTTCTTTTTCTATTTAAAAAATTCATTTTTTTTAAAACTAATCTAAAATATATAATTATGATGGGTTATAAAGTCTAACCATTATTTTAATGTTGCAACGTTGATTTTTTTAGGAAGATACTTTAATAAATTTAATATTAAAATAAATAATTATTTTTTAATTTGTATTTATAAAGTAATTAAAGTTCATTGCTTATAATTCAACATTTTAAGTTTTAGTCATGACTTGCTATGATGGTGAACTTATATATTTTACATTATGTGAATTCCATGGTGAACTTATATATTTTACATCATGTATTATGGATAACATTGACAATATGTTATTTTTAAAATATAATAATTATATATAAAGCCTTTTTATAACAAAAATGTGTTATAGTAATTTGTGAGTAAGTATTCTTACTTTATATATTAAATCCTCTGATATTTTGGAAGAAAATTATAATTTGCTAAATTAAATAAAATTATATTTCTTTAAAAGAGTGGAATTCATTCTTAAGAATTTCCATGAATCTCTTAATATCATCTATGCAGTTCAAAAATTCTTTTAAAGGGTGAAATATTTGTTTTAGCACACATAGAGTTTAGGGTCAAGTGGCATATCACTATGAAAATGAAGGACAATGAAGCCTACCGAGCTCAAAATTTTAAAATTACAGGGACTACTGCCATTCCTTATACACAAAAGCTCTTAAATTTTGTAGTGAACCTCGAAATTTTAAAACTGTAGGGACTATCAGCATCCCTTACACACAAGAGCTCTTAAATTTCGGAGTGAAGCAAGGTTTTCCTAGACCTTAGACATAAAACCTCATATAGCTATTGTTAAATTTGGGGGTAAAAGCATTCCCTCTAATTATAAGGCCATTATGATTGGCCCCACTTTGTCTTAATTGTATGGAATTAATTTGGAAAATGAAATTACCTTATGCATATAAAGCCATGATAAAGGAGCTAAAACCCTTGTTGGGTTTCACAGATACCATACAAGTATAGATCACTTTATTATTCTTAGATCATTAAGTAGGAGCAATGTAATAATAAATCCCATCTCTTATGATATTTCACGAACTTTAGAAAAAAGTTAAATGTCATTACCACACAAACTTTTCAAGAGGTTAGAAGAGATGAAGGTCCCTATTGGATTGGGTGTTGTTGCCACAAGGTTATATGAGTTAGGTAAACTTAGTGAAATAGTCGAAGTTCCTCATTTAAACAATGCTTGTTTCAAGCACGCGGTTCTACTTACCCATGGATTGCATGTAATGAAGTCTTTAAAAGACTTGGGAGGACTTCATTTCTACGGGGTAGGGATGTGAATGTTGTAGGTTCACTTAGTTGGTTTTGGCCAAGGGATACATCGAATATTTTATTAGTTGGTTTTTTTGAGGATTTGAGTTTTTTTTATTCTGGTGTTGATCTAGCTTAGACTGCTTTGTTGCGATGATGTTCATCCTTATGGTTGACACGAGAATGTTGGCCCAAATGAAAATTGTTCCTCAGGTGGCAACAATGACATGATAGGGACCCATGTAAAGTGGAAAACATCAGAATCTGCTTTCCCATACAAGTGGTTCATCATGGCAGTGATCAGTTGATAAACCTTCCTCAGCATGTCTGTCTTGTAGACCTGGACTATCCTAACTCAGAACATGGATAAGTATTTCCACCATTCCCTAAGGATGTCTTTGGTAGGAGTCACGAAGCAGGAGAGCCACCAGGTGTTGAAAGTTTCCTGTTTCTAAGGGAGCTTGTAGTAAGTAGAAATGTCTATAGAGGAGATGGTTGTTAAGGGTGCACCAGTATGGTCCCTTACTATCCATGAATCCGTTTCTATTCTTTGAATGATCTAGTAAATGGTTTCAGCACACAAGAAAGAAATAAAGGGTGTGATGATATCTTGTGGAGCTTGGACCTTTTGACATTTAGGTACACAAGGAAGTCCTCCTGGGTCTCTCGTATGTCTAGGTTGGGGAACAACTCATAAATGTCATACAAGGAAAGTCTCATGCTTTTATTAATATTGCAGGTTGTGTCTCTGTAGATAGGGGCTTCTTCGTACTGATGGAGTTCCTATGAACTACTCCCAAATCTCTTATGAGCAGACCTTGTAGTAGGAAGTGCTATCTCGTCTTCGAAAGTGGAGATGGAGATGTAGTCGAGATCCACAACACCTGGCATATTGAGCAAACAATCCCATGCGGAGACAAATGACATGAGAATAAAAGAGAGTCCTAATGAAAAATAGAAACCTTAGAAGTATGGGAGAGGGTTTTTGACAAGTCATAGGGGACCGACGAAGTAGGTTGCTACTTAGCAACTGGGTAGGTTAAGCCTTAGGGTGCAAAGTCGCAAAGGTCATAGGTCACGGTGGTTGCAACGTTGCAGGACTGAAGGTCGAAAGGGTCACGAGACATAAGGTCACAAGGGTTGCATAAAATTTCCTATCGTGGCCTTAGGCCGAGTAACCTATGTTTTGGGCGAGTCGAGGAGATGAATGTGGCATTAAATGGGTCTCTCGAACTCCTCAGGGTCAAATGGATCAGCTTCCGAGGGAAGAAGGTTAGCTCAGAGCCACAAAGAGGCGTGAGGAAAAGTGATGGAGGATCACGAAGCTAAAGAGGCATTCAGTCAAGAATTATGGGGGAAACAAGATTAAATTATGGATAAATCCACTAAGGCTTGGAATTTGCAGGGTCAGGGCTGAGGAGGATGACACCTGAATGAAAAAACTGATTGTTGGGGAAGTGAAAAGGTTTCCTACCAGGAGAAATCGTGTGCATCACCTAGTGACAAAGCCTCCCTACCTTTCATATGACCAAAGAAACGTTACAAACTAGAGTGTCAAGATCACTATATATAACTTTATTCACCCGTGCGGGGATTGCATAGCTTGCAAGGACTGAGTTGGGGAAGTGTGTGAACTATGCAACTTTGCAACCCAAATGTTGCTAAGTCACATGGGTAGGTGATTAGGATTTTGTGACCTTTCCGACCTACCAACTTCCTAGTTTCATGGTCACATTGATCGTGATGGTCAAAAATCTCGCTAGGTTGACTCATGTGACCTATGCGACTCCTTGGGCTAGCAAGGTCGCATGGGTCACACAAGTCACAGGAGAAGAAAAGGTCTCATCATGGTGTCGCGACTGGATGACTTAGACAGAGTTAAGGACTTAGCTCGACCAGTGAGGAAGAGACTTAGGTTCTTTTGACTCTTTTCTGGTTTTTCGAGCTCCTCAATAGATGCTAAGGATGGGAGGAAACTATTGAAAAGTTAAGGGGCTCCTAAATTTGAAGAGTTCAAAATTTTGGAGGGGTTCTTGTAGCAGCTACAACAATTGACGATTCACTGGGAGGACTCTAGGATCTTGAAACGTATTATGGAATAGCTTAAGGTAGATCTCAAAGAGTGTTGTTTCAAAAATTTGTGGGTCCTGCTAATTATTTTGGGTCTTTCCTTAACATTGGTCATCTGTCACAAGTTGCTAAAAGCTAGGCCTTTAACACACACAAAATGATATCAATTCTTTCTGGTTCTGGGAGGAAAGGAAGATAAAGTAGGTTGAGGGAGGAAAGTAAGTTAAAGTAATGATATGAGCTTTAAGGATTTTCGGTATAATAGGTATGGTACTCTGGTGTCTTTTCGCTATGAGTGAGCCTGAACAGTACCCCAACGAAGTCAATACCTAGAAATCACAAACATTGCTCCACTTCCAGAGAGCCTAGACAATACCTCGGCGAAGTCGTTGCTTCACCTCTTTGTGCATGAAGAATTTCTTACTCCTTTAACCCTTATTAGTTAATTGATGTTCTCATTGGAACTTATTTATCTGTGCTTATTTGAACTTATTCATGTGCCTATGTAATCCTGGGCAGATGAGGGATCCCGACTTATTTGACTTACAAAGAGGTTGTTTCTGGTTTTTCGGACACCTTATTGTTTTCCTGAAATATGTGATTGCCCAAAGAGTTTTCTTCATATTCCCCTTACTCCCAACCAACAAGTGAGCTGCAACATCGCGCAATTAAGGCTGAGTCAATAGTTGGGATAGGTCAGTGCGAGATATCGAACAATGTATGACATCGAGTTCCCCACTATGGTAAGTTTCAATAATCTATTTTGGTCATGGATTAAGGTTCGGTAAAATGCAGGTTCCAAAGAGAAACAATCTGAGCCAGAGTCTAAGGCCACTTGAAACTCAACCCAACATCCCAAAATTTTATTCAAGGAAAAAAAATCCAAAAAGAACTTAAAAGACAAACTAATGGGAAAAAAGAACAAAAGGGAACTATAATACAACGTATGTTAGAAGCCATGAGGGATGCTAGGTGAAGTATAATTTGAGATCTTGGTCATTCACAGGAAGGGGTTCAACCCACCCTGCCAAAGTTTGCAACTTATAAGTATGCTGGAAAATTTTCTCCTTGACTTGGAAAGGACCAATACATAAGGCTTGGAACTTGGTGTGTTTTCCCTTGTCCTCATGTGCCCTATCCCACTTAAGGATTAGGTCTCCTACACAGAATTCATGGGTTCCTATGGATTTGTTGTTAAACCACCTCTTAATTTCATTTTGGTGAATGACAAACTTCCACTTGGTCTTTAGTCCTTCCTCTTCCAATCTGAGGAGTGTGTCGATGTAGTTTTGAATGGTAGGGCAAGGGGAGCCTTATGGTTATTATGATAATTGGAGGGAAAAGAAGTAGAGGTTTCGTGGCAGGATGGATTCTTTCCCATAAACCAGAAAGTAGGGGAATGTCCCGAGGGATGGTTTGGACGTAACCTGGTCGGCCCACAAGGCATTACTGAGGCCATTGTGCCAATTTCTTTACTAGGACAACAAGATTTTCTTGAGGATGCGGATGAGGTTTTTATTAGTAGATTCTACTAGGCCACTCCCATGAGGGTAATAGTTGGATGTATGTTTTAAGACAATGTTTTTCTCCAAAGAAACATCATACAACTTTCAATATGAAAAATATGTAGCATTATCAAACACAAGTGAGGTTGGGACAATGAAACTGGCCATGATATATTGATTCCCAAAAGATATTACCTCATCGTTGTTGATTTTTCGTATCAGAATTTAATGCACCTAGTTAAATATTCAATGGATGTGAGTATATACTTGTGTTTCTTTTAAGAGTTTAGCATGATCTCTCTAATGACATCCAACCCCCATTGTTGGAAAGGCTCTTCTACCACTATGAGTTGGAGAGGGCAAGATGACCGAGATTGCCTTCCTATGTCCCTTTGACAGATGGGGAACTTCCGAGCATAAGCATCTCTGCATGCATGACTTTAGGGGACTATTGAGCCTTCGTGACTTGCTCCTTCAACTGATGAGCTAGTATGTTGGACCAGTTGCATGGTCTTCCTTCTCTAGCCAGTTGGTCCAACACAGCCACCCAAGTCTGAGGGAAGGTCTCAGTGCTTACTTAGCCAATTAGTCGACATGCGAATATGACCAAGTATTGGTATGACTTCCTCAATATCTTCGTCTTATAGATCTGGTTAGGGGTCATCTTGAAATGATTTGACTCCTTTACCCAATCCTTCAGAATATCTCTGGAGAAGCCTCTGCCGTTGGGCAAGCTACTGAACGGAGGGGTCGTGATAGTCATGGGCTCATCCATCTTATACATCTCATCGTAGTCTTGTGCCCAAAAAGTTGCAAGCTTCGTCCCATTGACACTGCTAAAGGTCATCGTCTTAGGGTTAATGTGAGAGACGATCCAGTGAATCATATCCGCACATGGGAATGTAGGGTATCTGCATGCAATCTGGTACAGGCCGGACTTATGGATGTTCACGTACACCTAATGGTCTTCAAAATCTCCCCAAAAAGTACCTGCGAATGTTTCATTCACCTCTTGCCACTTTAGTTTGATGTCCTTGTCTTGATACAACTTTGTATCTTCGTAGATCGGCATGCTAGAGGACACGTATCCAACTATTGTTTCAACTGCAACACCACCAATGTCTTGGGATCATATTCTCTTGGAAGTAATTGAGGTAGATGAACACATGAAAGATCTATAAATAAGAAGCATGGATGGTAAGAAATACGTCAGTGAAAACAAAGCAAATCCGGGGAAGGACAAAGCACATAACTGGGGAATCGATGAGCAAGATTGCGCAAGTTTCAATGGGAACAATGTAAACTTTGAATGGGAACTAATACTATTACTCGTTTCGTAGAGATAGCAAAAAAGTGACCTGATTTTGAAAAGGGGTGATGCAAAACACACATATTTTTTTTAGAGCATAGTTTTTGGTACTTTAAATTTTTTTATGTACATTTCATTTTAGAATGTTAGTGATTTGCATGCTAATTTAAAAAGGTGGTGATTTTGCATTAGGCTCTATTTTTAAACTATTAAAATCAAGATTAAAAACATAAAAAAACTTAAAAAAACCAAAAATTACTCAATTAAAAAAAAAAAAAAAGAAAAACAAAAAAAAATTAAAATTATTTATATATAATATAATATATATAATTATATATATATATATATTAAATTTATAAAAAAAACCATTTAAAAAAAAAAGAAACATATATTTTCGATTTTTTAAAAATAAAAAACATTTAAAACTTTAAAAAACATATATGCACGCAGCTTCGCCGCCGAGGGCCATGTTGGGCTTAAGAATTATCTATAAAACACATCCACTTTCACTCCATTCACACATTTTCTCACCTCTATTCCACCACCATGTCACCACATCAGCTTCAGTTTTATCATTAAATGGGTTACCATTGTGTTTTCCAAAACATTATTTTCTTAGTACTTTTAAGTGAATTTGTGGTTAAAATTTAGAAAATAATATCCATATACTTATACCTAACAAACAGAATGAGTTTGTTGACATGTGTAGATACAAAGGAAGCTTCCAAGGCATCTCTATGTGGCACTTTATGTTCAAATTCGAATTTGAGGAGATCATGGACCTCATGGACCTCATGGAGAAGATCATGGACCTCATGGAGGAGATCATGGAGGATAGGGTTATGTGTCACCATTAGTTGAGAAATATGTGGATCAAAGGAGGGAATAGTGGGTATACATTTATGAGTTTGTTATCATAGCTTTTTTATAAATAGGAGTGTTATCTCCTTCATTTGTAATCTTCATTTTTTGTAATATTAATTTGTAATCTTAATTTTTAGAATCTTAGAAGCTAGTAGAATTTAGAATAGTTTTGGTTTGGATCATATGAGCTTATAGTCATTGTACTTTGAAAATTATGATGAACAAAACGAAGCTTCTTTGATCCTCTACATTTGACTTCTCTTTTGGTGTGCTTGTGAATCCTTGGAAGGATCCCCATTGACTAGCAAGTACACTTTTATTTTGGTAGGCTTTTATTTATGTTTGTTTGTGAATTTCATTAGATTAAATTATTAGGTTCATATGTTTGAAATATTAACGAATGACCTTTCATAAGAAAGTATTAATGTTTCCTTCAATGAATATGATTTGTTATTTAATGTTTGATCTCATTAGTTTAAGTTTCTGATTTATATGCTTGAAATATAAATGAATAGTCTCTTGTAAGAGAGCTTTAATATTTCATGCAATCAATCCGAATTAGGTTTAAGTGCTTTAATTTCCATAGTTTAAATAGTTTGTTGACTAAGATGATTAGAAATATTAATGAACCATCTCCTGTAAGGGAGCTTTAATATTTCTTACACTTGTCACAATGTCTTTATATTCCATTTTGTTAAATGACTAAATAGGTGTTGGAGATTCCAATGAAAGACCTCTTGTAAGGGAGCTTTTGCATTTTTTTACCTAGTTTAGCTTAGTTTAACTCTAAGTCCATATATATTGGATGATCCTCGAAGGTTAGTTACTCGGATTGATAGTAATGAAACTCTAATTTGCATTTGCATTCTAGACCAAAAATTTTGGCGCTGTTGCCGGGGAGGGTGATTTGGAGATAGACTTAGGAAGTTATTTTTATTGAAATTTCCTTTTATGGACTAACTTGTGAAACCTGGTGACAGTAGGATCTTCATAAAGGAGTTCAAGTTTTAGCTTTTCAATTTTTTTAGTACTTAGTTCGTTTTAAATTCAGTGTTTTTAAAACCCCCAGCCTTAGTTTCAAATTCAGTTTTTAAACACCACCCCGCCCCGCCCCCCCATTTCTTACTAATCCATCTACGGATGAGAAAATTTAAGATGTTGAACAGGTAGTTCTTGGAGAGAAAGAACAATATTGAAGATTGGTTTCAAAAGAACCTTGCGCCAACTCCAAGAATAAGACAGGTTACTCACATACTTGCAAATAATCAGGGAAAAACTTTAAATCTAGATGTGAGCATTTTTGAATTTTTAGTTCGTAAATGGCTTCACTCGAAGCATTATTTTACCTAGGAAATAAAAAAAATCTTTCAAGTTAAAGGTAGAATATATTAAAAAAATAAAATGAGATCTTGTAACATTTTCTTTTAGCCTTGTTTTCAAAGAAAAAAAAATCATCCACATTTCTCATGAATAAATTTAGGTAAGAGCCACTTCATCAATGCTAACCTACAAAAATAAAAAATAAAAAACAAATCAATAGGTTAGTATGGTCTATTCCTGCGCTTCGAACGATCAGGAAGATCATAAAATTTATTGATTTATTTTCAAAATTAAATAAAAATCTCTTGCTAGGAATTTGCACCAAATATGCATATAAACAATTCAAGGTTAGTATTTAAGGAAGAAATTTGTGATATCTTTAAAAGATAAATTTGCGATATCTTTAAACCATATTCTTGACCTCTTAAATCATCCCTACGATGAGGATTTTCTAAGCATGCATAATTTTTTGTGGGATCGAATGAAGGCCATTCGTATGGACCTTGGAATGAAGCATATCTTTAACTGACGAGCCATAACAATGCATGAACAAATTTACGTGGCTCTCCATATCTTCGTTGAAAAAGGATCCTAAAATCGTAATAATTTTTTTATGCATCACACACATTTTTGAAAGAACATTCATGGTCCGCTGGAATATGTCAGATCCAACTGGAACACCCAGATTGACTTATGTATCTTAGTCGATCTCAGTGCACAACCACTGCTTTGATCTTCGTTTCTATCGCTTGTCATTTTTATATAGTACCCTACTCTGCTACATCATAGTCGACATAATGCACTTACTTAAGATCTTGTATCCTATGGTAATCCTGCATTGATTTTTCTCCTTAGATTAGACTTTGTGAGAGCATCGAGATACCCATAATATATCCAAAGTCCATGCTTGAAATTCATGCAAGTTGACAAGCTGCTAATCTACACATTCATGCAAATCTACTCAGGAGTACGGATTTGAAAGAGATGGAGATGGTTGTAGCGGGATACAATTGCAGTAATAAAATATTATAAAAGCATGAAACTTGGCCCTTGAGCTGGGTATGATTTCGACATCCTTTTTGACTGGAAACTTGAACAGAAGATGCATCAGTTTTGGCACTTTGTTTTGAAACATGGTTTGTGATTAAAAAAAAAAAAACAAATCTGGAACAATGAAGACATGGGTTTTTTTCGGAATAGAATGAGTTACATAACACATTTATTGTTTCCTTGGATTCCTAAGGGTTTAAGAGGAAATCACAGTTCTTCAGGACCCTGTTTTGGTGACTGTGTGAAGAAAAAAATGGTTTTTAAAATTAATGCACAGACAATTATGTGTTTTGTCTGCAAATCACAGTGAATTAAGCTTGTAAATACAACTGCGTGTGAACAAGTGAATTGTCCCAAACTGTTGTGCGTATCTCTATGTTCAAAACCCTCATTCTTGATCTCGATCTGAAGCTGGAGAAACTGCCTTACCTTTGTATCTGGATAAGCCGCTGGTGCTACCTTAGCTACTATTGTTGGTAGTTAAACTGTATATGGATTCAAATGAAGGGATGTTTCCCCTGCTACCAATGTTTGGGCTAGGTAGATCTATACTTCCAGATGCAAGGGAAAAAGTGAATAAGTATGAAACAACTAGCTCTGATACTTATGTTAGTGCTTGTTGGTACCTGCTTGGGTGGACCATGAATGACACTGTGCATTCAATCTGTGTAAGTAACAATGGTATTTTCAACTATGGATTGCTTCTGGTCACTATGTTTATTGGAAATGTCAAAGTTTTCTGCATGCGACAATATCAAAGAAGCAGTCCATGCAGCTGACCCTAAAAGTTAGCAGATATGGATGTGTTACCATTTTTTTCTGTAGTGTTGTCTCGATGCATGGCAATTACTTATAATGTGTTACCTTAACCGCCTCATACTTATTACCATTCTCTCACCACAGAATTGTGTATTCAATTGCGTATTCGGCGCACCTCATACTTATTGTTCATTGGTGTATTCGACGCACTTGGAATTGGCATGCAACCAGCTGGATATATCCTTTACCACCCACGATCTACACGCCTTCAAGCGCAAGGGGCACGCAGCATCAATATTCTATATTTTCTGATTTGAAGATTATCAATGATTAAATGCATATTTTCTGAGAAAATTGTGCCATATTTATAGGGGTATCTCCAAAAAGGAATCAGAGGTAAGTAATTTGCTGCGTTGTTAACATTCTGCCGAGAATTACGAACGCGAAGAGTTTTTCCCATAAACGCGAGCCCAGAATTGCAAGGATCGTTTTGCAGGACATTTACCATTTGAGGAGCTCAGTCAACATTTTAGTTTGACTATGCTCAAATGATATTGGTATTATCACGTTTCTTCTACACTATTATTTTTGTCCACCTGTTTCGATGGCTATCCCCATGGCCTCCATGTTTCTTCATCATTCATCAATGCTGCACAAACAACACTTTTTCACATGCTTCAACATTTCAACATTTGACACATTTTGATTATTTCACATGTTTTGAATTTTCATTTTTAAACATGGCAAAATTCATTTTTTTATATTGCATCGTGTATGTATTGTTTTGATGTTACGTTGTTTTTTTATGTATTCATATTTTGATGTCAATTTGTTTTAATATCGTTTCTTTTAATTTTTTTATAATATATGTTTTGTTTTGTTTTTTTATGTTATGTTTTATATTTGAGTGTTTGATTTTTAATATTATTTGTTTTGTTTATTTATAAATTCTATTTTTTGTCGTCTATCTATTTTGTTTTGTTTTGTTTTTAATGTATATATTTTTGTTATATGTTATCATTATTATTATTATAAATTTTTGTGTGATGTTTTTCTTTTTCTTTTTTAGTATATATTTTAACGTTATGTTTTTATATATGTTTTAATTTTGATCTTATGTTTTAATCTTATGTTTATGATATGTTTTATGATTAATGTGTTTAATGTTTTGTTGATTTCACTTTTTAATTTTGTAAATATTTTATTACTTTTATTGTTTTTTAGAAAATTGACATGGAAAATTATCGAAAAGAATTAATGTGAAATTTATTGCGTGATTGAAGCAAACTGAAAAAATCTTTATGAAATTTTATGGTTCAAACAAAAAAGTGGAGGAAATTGTTTATCTGTGCATATCGTCATTTCTGTCATCCATGTGAAAAAAATTACAAGCTTGAGAAGTCTAAATTTGTTTACTTTTCTAGTTTTACACAAGAAAATTAGGAGGATTCATCTACAATGCCAAGCTTTTACATGCACATTCCATGAGTCATCGGACACAAACAGGGAGTTGATTTATTTATTATCATTATTTCTCTTATTAAACATATATTGTTATTAGCATCATGAATTGGACTAAAATTATGCTTTTGATATTCCATAATCTGTTTCATTTTGGCATACAATTTTTGCGTAAGAATCAGGAAGGGAATGACAATCTTTTCTTGAACAAACTTATGTTCTTTATGCCAAGATTTTTTTTAGCAGGTTTCAGATGATCAACTAATAAATAAGGAGATTAAATTATGATGACAATTGGTTCTCAAAAGACTATTTTCATGAGAAATTCTAAAGAACAAGACCATGATAAGAAGAACAACATTTCCAGAAAATTACAAGTTCTTGTGACTTCTTGTAAGGGTTTAATGGTTTGATATGTTGAATGACATATTACCAAATTCAAAGACTAGAGGGTTATTCCTAAATGTACAAGGATGGCGAAAGACCTATCCACACTTGAATTCGACGTCTACAAGTGGCTGGTCAATGCTGGTCAAACACAACTATTATAGCAGAAAGTCCAAAATTTTTGAGATTTTGCATGCCATAATTCACTTTTTTCCAGTAAGAGTCATTAACCATTTCTCAATATACACATACACTTCATTACATTTTCATCAAACCTAACCCACCAATTAAAGCAACGAATCTCATTTACAAGCTTTTTGTTCCACTTTAAATATTCATTGTTAATATCCTTTTCCTACCCTTACAAATAAAACCTTGCTTCCATACACCATTGAGTCCATAGTCCTTAAGTCTAAATATTTTTCTAAAAACACTTTGAAGCTTGCATGCCTTAAGGGCAAGCTATCATGCCGATAAACAAAGGAAATATATCAATGTCCCTTGTTCATCGGATCTTCTAAATATTCGACAACAACAAATTCATTCATACTTAGATAGATGTGTTAGGGGCATCTTGACTCTCATCCACACCAAATATGGGAGCTCTCGTGTTGACTAGTGGCATCCATTAATGGCCACTAAGTTAACAAATTCTTGTTATGTTTGACACTGAAACATTTATTCACATGACAAGAATTGTGCCAACAAGGATTGAAGACTTGAAGATCCATCATTTTGTAGCAGAGGAAGCAGATTTACTTTCATTACTTTTCAGTTTTTGATGTAAATGACTTGAGGACAAGTCAATAAATAAGGCTGGGGGGGAAGTGTAAATTCTAAATTTTGTATACCTTCCAAGCCTTATACATTTTTAGCTGCATTTAACAGCAGATTCCAAACATTCAACAGAGGATCCGACAACAATAAAAGATTCACTTTTTCGACTTCATCCACCATTTTCACAGCCAAGTGAAGAAGACTATGATCAGAATTTTTCAGCCACACATGCACAACTTTCGTCCATTTTTGAAAGGGTAAGTTGAGGTATGATATTTTGTAAATTTTAACCATTTAATTCCTTGAAAGCTAGAATGATCATTTTTGGAAAAACTTCCTTTCCTAATTTTATAAAATTTCCAAAACCATCGGTTTGGGGGGCATACATTTACATTCATATTTTTCCATGTTCATATATCACATTCTATAACCCACATACCTTCAAAATATATTCACTATTACATGAGAATATAAATAGCTTTGTAAAAAGTACTTAAAAGCTAATTGGATGCAACACAATCATGGTTGTTACACAAGAACCAACCATGATGCATTCCAACAAAAATACTTTGCAATAAAAATCAAATTATCATTATGCAAAGTTCATACATTAAAATTTAAGGCAACAAACAAAATATGGTTGAAACACAAGAACCAACCAAGTTGCAATTCATCAAAAACACTTTGCAAAAGTTAAATAAATGATATTATGCAAAGTTTAAGCCAAAGCTCAAGTATCAAAAAGTAATGTAATAGATTGCATGAGGATATGCAATACCTTTAGTTTGGGGGTATGTTGGGCCTAAGAATTATCCGTAAAACACATCCACTATCACTCCATTCACACATTTTCTCGCCTCTATTCCACCACCATGTCACCACATCAACTTCACTTTCATCATTAAATGGGTTACCATTTTGTTTTCCAAAACATTATTAATTCTTAGTATTTTTAAGTGAATTTGTGGTTAAATTTTAGAAAATAATATCCATATACTTATACCTAACAAATAGAATGAGTTTGTTGACATGTGTAGGTACAAAGGAAGCTTCCAAGGCATCTTTATGTGGCACTCTATGTTCAAATTCGAATTTGAGGAGATCATGGACCTCATGGAGAAGATCATGGATGTCATGGAGGAGTTCATGGAGGATAGGGTTATGTGTCACCATTGGTTGAGAAATATGTGGATCAAAGGAGGGAATAGTGGGTCTACATTTATGAGTTTGTTATCATAGATATTGTATAAATAGAAGTGTTATCTCCTTCATTTGTAATCTTCATTTTTTGTAATCTTAATGTGTAATCTTAATTTTTAGAATCTTAGAACCTAGTAGAATTTAGAATAGTTTTGGTTTGGATCATATGAGCTTATAGTCATTGTACTTTGAAAATTATGATGAATAAAATGGAGCTTCTTTGGTCCTCTACATTTGACTTCTCTTTTGCTGTGCTTGGGAATCCTTGGAAGGATCTCCATTGCCTAGAAAGTATGCTTTTATTTTGGTAGGCTTTTATTTTATGTTTGTTTGTGAATTTCATTAGATTAAATTATTAGGTTCATATGTTTGAAATATTAACGAATGAACTTTTGTAAGAATGTATTAATGTTTCCTTCAATGAATTCGATTTGTTATTTAATGTTTGATCTCATTAGTTTAAGTTTCTGATTTATATGCTTGAGATATAAATGAATAGTCTCTTGTAAGAGAGCTTTAATATTTCATGCAATCAATCCGAATTAGGTTTAAGTGCTTTAATTTCATTAGTTTAAATAGTTTGTTGATTAAGATGATTAGAAATATTAATGAACAGTATCATATAAGGGAGCTTTAATATTTCTTACACTTGCCACAATGTCTTTAGATTTCATTTTGTTAAATGACTAAATAGGTGTTGGAGATTCCAATGAAAGACCTCCTGTAAGGGAGCTTTGGCATTTCTTCACCTAGTTTAGTTTAGTTTATCTCTAAGTCCATATATATTGGATGATCCTCGAAGGTTACTTACCCGGATTGATAGTAAATGAAACTCTAATTTGCATCTACATTTTAGACCAAACAGGTCGCGCCCCCATGGGTGGCCGAATGGTGGCTATCTGATTCATTCGATTCCGAGAATCGGATAGCCACCCCCATGGGCAGTCAGGCAATGGCTATCCGATTTCATTTTGAGGGTGTTTTTTGCACATAAAAATTCAGTTTTACTAGCATTTTTTAAAAATGTTGAAAATTGATCCTAAAAAAGAAGCCATTGTTCCATTAACAACACTTTTCATTTTCAAGGTGTTTTTTGCACAATTTTTGCAAAAAAACATTGTTTTCACTGCCATTTTGAAAACATGTTCAAAATTGACCCTAGAAAAACCATTTTTCCAATCAACACACTTTTCGTTTTTAGCACCATTTTTCATGTTTTTTCGGGGTTTTTTGGCCAGAGTTCCCGTTTCAAAGTTTACATTGTTTGGGAGGTTGAGTGACTGGTTGCCAAAACTGCACAAAAGGTAGTTTCGAATGGCTGGGAGGCGAAACTGGTAGTTGGCTCTACAAAATGCGCAATCCAGTTGGGTAGTTTGTAGTTGGGTTTGCACAATGTGTAATCCCAATTGGGGGGTACTACTGGCCTACGGCAGATTTGCACAAATTTTGGGGCCAAGCAGTCACTAACCTCTAGAAATGCACAATTCAGTCCAGGAGGTCAGTGTTCGGCCAGATTGCACAAATTTGGAGAGGAAGGTGAGTCTTCCTTCTCCAGATTCTTCAATGCAGCCTTGGTGAAGGAAGAGACCGAGCCAAGGTTGGCCCGACTCACTGACGGGCAACTAAAAGCAAGTAAGTCAATGAAATGCATGGAAACACTAAGTGATAACAGAAGTGATAAAGAGTGCATGCAAAACATGAATGGAATATTGAGGAAACCGATCAACATGAATGTGGGTGAGGTAGTTCTTCAGTTGGGCGAACGTTCTTGCAAAATAGTTTCATGCATGCGACAACAGTTTGATAGCAACCAAAATTGAAATAGAGC
The DNA here is from genome assembly GCA_000404065.3 of Pinus taeda. Classification (NCBI taxonomy): domain Eukaryota; kingdom Viridiplantae; phylum Streptophyta; class Pinopsida; order Pinales; family Pinaceae; genus Pinus; species Pinus taeda. Next base: position 26,094 of record APFE030444374.1, on the reverse strand, counting down.
TAGGACAAGCTAGTACATGTAAACGATAGAAGGCATTCAAAGAAAACAAGCAAACAACACTCACACAAGCAAATACACAAAAAGCGATAGAAATTCAACACAAGGCATGGGAAGCTAGCTTACCCCAAAACAGCTGAGCTGAATGTGTCAACTGCTCCTAAATGTGATGTGGGATGTTAGAGCTACAAGGTTGATGTGAGGAATGGGCTCTGTAGCATCCAGTTGATGAGTTTTGATAACATTGAGCTTATGACGCTCATGCCACAAATCTAGGAGGAAGTGACACTTGAAGGGAGGTTTCGGAATTACTCCTTGCATGTAACCTCCAACTGCTAAACACAAATCCCTGAAACAAGGGATGCATTTACATGTTGTCTCTTGCTATTTTGGGAAGATCAGGTCATGCATGCATGCAGGTCAAGTTGCCTTGGTCCCGGGTGGAATTGGTCAATCGGATTGTCCATGCATTCCAGTGCTTAACCCCTTAGGAAAAATGCGCATGTTGGAAATAATACTGAGAGGGGGGGGGGGGGGTGAATCGTATTATCAGGTCAAATATTCCTTTTCTAAAACCAATTTTTATACGCTACTTCAGTTCATTAAATCCGTGTATGTACGCAACTATTTAGAAGGAAAACCGCGTATACAAAGCAAACTTTTAATTTACTTTAACTTTCTGATGATAATTGTTAATCTGTGATGCAGAATCAAATAACCAGTAACCAGAGATAGTAAAACATAGCAGAAAGACAATCACACATAAGAATACAAGATATAAGGTGGAAACCCAATGTGGGTGAAAACCACCTGCTACAATTCTTCTTTATCTTTCTTTAATTAGAAACTTCTGTTTACAATGTACTGGTGCAATCCTTTACCAGTACGCACGCTGCAACCTGCAGAGAGCTACAACTCTCTCTCGTTTTCCAGCTTCTCCTGGAAGGGAGCTACGACCCCCTTTAGCTCTTGCACTAGCCAAGATACTTGTACGTAGGTGCTGGCCTACAGAAGGCTACAACCTTCTCTTTCATCCAGGGACCACGTTTCATCAATTTTCAGACTGGATCCATGAACATTAATCAATCATCAAGAATTTCTTCTTCAACAAATCACCTTTCACCAATTAGATCTGAATCAAGTAGATATCTCTCTGACAGCTGTACCCAAGACACACTACCAGTAACCACACACCAAAACAGAACCCAGAACACAGCAGTAGTGAACAGAAGTAAGAAGATCACAGATTAAAACATATATGCTACTTTATCATCCTGAAACATGCGTGCATACGCTTCTGCATATGAAATAACTTGCGTATGCACTCTTTTAATTCACTTAACCTACGTGTATACGGGTCTTCACTTCACTGAACCTGCGTACAGATCTATAAAGGATAATACACTCTTTCAGATATGGTACTATCATTCAAGCTTCAAGATTATGACCCATGAATAGACCTTATCCTTCTTTTGCGCTTAGGTTCCTCCTTCATTCAGATCCAGATCTGCATCACAACCCAATTACCAGCTCTAGCACTTTACCAGATATTCAATAATAATGCGGATGATCCTTTGCCACATGATCTCCTTCCTCTTTTATAGTCTTAGGCCTTCCTCAATACCATGGTCCAAAACCATAACATTTCAATACCATGAACCCAAAGCTAGGGATCAACACATCTGTCGAGACGTCATGGTCCAAAACATAGGTTCAAATCCCAAGGACTAACTACCATGAACCAAAAGTATGATTCCCAACGTATATGTGCTTTTTCAACGTATAACCCACGTGTATACGCGTCTTTGTTTAGATGAACCTGCGTATATGTCTTTTTCTTCTCTTTGAGTGCCTGAACTGAGATCTGTTACCAAAGAGAGTTGCCATCAAGGACAACACCTGTACCATAGCTCCAAACTCGTGCCATAATGCCAACAATCTCCCCCTTTGGACTTTATGGCAACACCAAGATCTCTCCCCCTTTTTCATCAAGGGAAAAGGGTTGTGCTCCCCCTGAGTACATGCTGTAATCTCTGTTCTGCTGGGCTGACCATGCTCCCCCTGATTGAAGGCAAGATCTGAAAAAAAAATGTTCTTCAAGAAGAACCAAGACTTATACATCATACAAGACCTTCCTATCACCAAAAGACTCAATACATACATCCATCACACAACCAAGTGGGGATCATCCACCCAACCAAGTGGGAATACATCAGCAATTTACATATGATGACCAAATTCATTACATCTTCATCCCAAGCATAGTGGGGAAACCAATATAGCCTATTACATGACCTTGATACCATATAAGAAAGAGATACGTGACATAGAGATGAAATATATGACTTATGAAAGTCACCAACCACTGATAGTAGCAGCAACTGTCAATCACCATTCAGATCAGCAACCAAGATTTCCTTATGTTCTCCCTCTTCCTCTGTTCCACCGGAAACAACTATGAACCAGAATGAAAGGCTTCTAAGATAATGCCAACAATGCATTATTAGAAGATTATCTGCTCCCCCTGAACCTGTGCCGGATGGTCTCTGTCAGACCCATATCAGAATATCTTCAACCAGAGCCTGGTTCTTCTGATATTCATCAAGCCTCCATATACGCGACTTTCTCTGTACAAACCAGTGTATGTACGCGTATGTACACGGATCCTCCTCATCTAACATGTGTACACCCATTTTTCTCTGAAATAGACAAGGTTTAACAACAAGATGATACATCAACTACTCCCAACTTCTGTCTGAGATATCCAAAAGTTTCCCTGGGCAGTGGTTTGGTGAGAATATCAGCTACTTGTTCCTTAGAAGGAACATACTCCAATTTAACCTTTTGT